>CAXIIO010000380.1:0-185000 GCA_964028335.1 Altica lythri | reverse complement strand
CGTCTTCTGGCACAACCTTAACTAAGGCAAGTTTTTCCTCATTTTGTTCCATACGGGTACAATGGGGACAATCAGGTCGACATGGTCTTCTGGAAAGTGCATCAGCATTACGATGTCTTGTTCCAGGTCTGTGCTCGATTTCAACATCATATTTCTGCAGTTTTTCGAGCCATCTTGCTATCTGTTGTAACGTTTACAACGTTATTTTTTGGCCTGGCCTATATACTATTTAATTTTTATAATTTCTCGGCTATTTTGGATTCGCCGCGTGGCCGGTTTCGGTGTTGAGAAGGGGAATGTTGGGTTCGATCATTAGAAATGTCTTATTTTAATTCTTTTTATTTTTGTGCTTTTAAGCAGCAGTTTTCTTAGCTACATTCTCCCTTCGGTGAGTAAATTTTAATTGTTATAATTTTTTAATATTAATCAAAAACTTTGTGAATTTATTTTAATAGTTTTATTGGATATATTTTTACTAACATTTAAATATTTCGATTACAATAATTATTTGTTAAGAATCCGTTTTTTATTGAGTTAAAAATAAGTAAACAGTTCAAGTGATTAATTTTTCTTTCTCGAACTTGGAGAAACCTTGGATGATTGTAATCGAAATTAAGGTTTAGTGAGACGGAATTTTGACGGTTTTTATATTTATTCATAGGGCCATTGCCAAATTTTAAAGGGTCCAAAAAAAGGACTGGTATTATTAGAAGGATTTGTGTGGAGTGAGGCTTTTTCCGTACTGAAATTTTATTTGCCACCATTGCCTGATCGTTTCCGCCACAAAGGTCCTTTTTCGGAAGAAATTACCAGAAATTTTTTTAAGAAAACATCTTGCCATCGGCAACTTATCCAGTGCAATCCAGAAAATTCCGTCTAACACGACATTTCCGAAGAAAGGAAATAATAAAGATAAGGAATTAGTTTTTCACTATTTTTTTAAAATTCAATTAACATAAAATTTGAATAAACCATTTAACACTTTGTATGTCTGTATTTGGCGCCCTATTTTATTTGTTTGGGGGGAGTTAAAAATAAGCCGGAAGGAAGCCACGAACCCTGGAGCTAGCCAAGGGTGTTTTCATTCTACATTCTTATTTAATTTAGCATAGTAACTCATATCATCTCAAATCCCCCAATTAAAATTTTTTATAATCAATCATATGTCCATATTTGATTAAAAAAATTATAATTTCTATTCTCACTTTAAAATTTCATTGCTGTCAAGTAACTTTGCTTGATACATTATATCTTTAATATTTTAGTTTATTTTTGTAAAGAAAATTTAACTTTATTTTAATAAAATAATACAAATTTCTTTGTTTTACATTTCATTTTATAAAATGTTCATTTGATGTAATTGCTTGTAAATGATTATTTATATTCTAAAACTATAAATCAATAAACATTTAATTTATCTCATATTCACTTCAAAAAAAAAATTTTTAACCAAGAATATTTAAATTTATTATTCATACTAGTTTCAATTGTAATATCTTTTCATTCCAGGAACTGTTTTAATGTTTAATCCATAAACATTCCAGTATTTTTCATAATAAATAAAAAAAAAACTATGTACACCTACAACTACTATTTACAAACTAATATCTATTTACAAAACTGCTTGAAATATCATCTACCCATGCATTTTCTTTATAAATTTCTTTATTTCTATTTTTTTTAATATCACATTTATTCTTTCTTTCTAACATTTATTCAAATATACTTTATTTATTATATTTATAAACTTGTTTTTTTTTATGAAATATTAATACCTATACATTAAATTTTCCTATACACCTAAATATCTTGCCTCTTTTCTGATAATTACCTATATACCTAACTATTATAAATTTAGTTTTCTTTCCCCTTTCTTTATATTTCCATATGTACAATTTTTTCCAGAATGCTACTTGCTTTGCTTTATATCCATCTACAAATTTCTTAATGGTCTTCTTTCTTTCTTCATCTATTTTATTTGTGTATTCCTCTATGCTCTTCAAATTATCTTCCTTCATATAGTTTATTTGTCTTATAAATGTCTTAGTATCTTCTTTTATTTTCTCCAATCTTTTATTAGTCTGCTTCATTTTATTATTATTCTCTTCAAGTTATCCTTCAATTGTTTCATTCATATTCAAAATATTTTTATCCATGGTTATCATAATACTTGTATTCATTTCTTCAAACTTCTTATCCAACTCTTTCATTATATCTTCTTTCCTTTCACCCAATTTTTATTATTCTCTTCAAATTTCTTATTATCTTCTTCTATTTCCTCCATTATTTCGTTAGTCTCGTCCAATTTTTTATTATTTTCTTCTAGTTTGTTATTTACTTCTTCTTTTAATTTCTCATTCATATTTTCTGTCATGTCTTCTTGTACTTCATCCAATATTTTGTTAGTATCATCCAGTTTTTTATTACTGTTTTCAAATATTTCATCCATATCTTTCTTAATACCTTGATAAGTCTCTTCATATATCTTCTTTATATCTTCTCTAATATCTTCCCACATCTTCCTATTGTCTTCTCTTTGTTGATCAAATTTCTTATTTATTTCTTCTTTCATCTTCACATTATCTTCTTTTTGTTGATCAAATTTCTTATCCATATTCATGATTAAATTTTGTATCACCTTGAACATATTAACTGAACTCTCTTCTCTTGGTTTTGCTTGTAACATCTGTTCATCTTGTTCATTTCCACCAGCATTTGCCTCTGTCTCTATTTCTACCATAGTTCGATCCTGCTCTCCCCCTATCTCCATTAAATTATCTCCTTCTTCTGTCTCTGCTTCTTCCTGTGTCTGTCCGGTTTGAATCAGCTCTTCCACTCGATAATCTCCGGCTCCTAACACTCTCTCTTCATGCACTTGCACCGCTACTCTCTCGACCTCAATCTCTCCTCCACCACTACTTTCACTCTCATCTCCTACTATCTTACCATCTCTCAATCTCATTTTTCCATCCATATTTACAATTTATTTTATCGAGATAAATATAACTAATGTTTAAAAAAATTTTATTTACAATACCTTTATCTTAATAAAGATTTACCAAGCAAATGTCTTTTAATTATTTTATTATTCTGATCAATCAGAATCAAGCAAATAAATCTCAAAAAAAAATTTACCAAACAAAGTTTTCTTGACTAGTGTTTTTAATATCTGAAAATCCTAAAGTTTCTATTCTTTAAAAAGACTCTAATTTTGATTATATAGAGCGAAATAATGAAACAAAAATTTTAACAAAATTCTCAAGTTTTAATTATTTGAATAGGCTCCAATTTTGATTGTTTAGAGCCCCACGTTGGGCGCCAAAATTTATAACATATATGAGTGTGTATGAATAATAATTTGTTTTGATATATCAATTACTATGTTATAAAATATTCCTTACCATGAATTAATTTTGAATTTTAAATATAAATAGTGAATAGGTAAGAATTAACTTAATGTAATTATTTTCCAATATGATTATTTAAATATGCTACCGGCTATTCCCTTATGTCAGGGTCAGAGTTCCTAATATTCAACAAAATTAGATTCAAAATCAGTTAATATAAAAAATTTTCAATAAAATAACTGTAAAACCACACTATCCTAGACCAATGATGTTTTCTAGGCATGAATTGTATATAAATTTCTAACCTTACTAATTCAAAATGTGTCAAACTTCAAAGATACCGTTGATAAACCCAAATATGCATCAAATATATGAAATGAAGTATTCTGATTTGAGTTAATAAACAATTCAAATTAAACTTATCAAAAAGTGAATAATAATAATTTCGTTAAACATGTAAAACAGTGAAAAAATGTTCATTAAAATTACCAAAATCAAACACATAAAAACTCTTTATTGTAACGAGTGAAAAGTGGTTACCATTTGTACGAAGCTTCGCTCCTCTTCTGGAAAACCAGGATTCAGTTCTCAGGACAATCTACTTTCTTCCCCGGAACAGCAAAGATTTCAGGAAACTTTGTAGAGATTAAACAATCAATTCCCCTTCAAACCAAAAGATAAACTGCTGCAATTTCCTCTGGTAAGTGTAATTATGACTTTCTTTCTTGTTAAATATTAGTTTAATCTTCATTAACTTAATTAAAATGCAGTTATACCATATACTGCTCAACCCCCAATTGAAATATCTATTTCTTCATAAAATAATATAAGTCTCTCTTACCAATTGCTTTCTCTGGTTACCTTGTGATAATATTTATACTTTAAACTGATTTAATACTTTCTTTTATCAATATTTTCAAAAAAAACTCAAAATTTCTGCGGAGCAATTTTTTAATACAACTTCCATTTCAAGAACCAGAAAACAAGAGAGTTTCTATCAAATCAACAAAAAAACAACTGACAAATTCAACAAACTTAAATCTATACATCCTTAACACCTAATCGCCTACTAATTTCTTATTTAAATAAAATTACTAACAAAATCTAATTCTTGATTCAACATTACAATTTAAAACAATGATTATTCTTTTTATTCTTATAAAATTTACTAGCACTACAAACTAATAATTTTCTCTTTTTCAGAATATTTCATTTGGCATTTGAACTATTAATAAATTAGAAAATGGTTGATAAATTTGTATATTTTAAAAGTAAGTAGAAGTTTTAATATTTATTTTAATTATTTGTGATATTTTTATAATTTAATTTTCTTATTTAATTATACCCTTAATTCATTTAAAAATTAATGTTTAATTACTAATGTATTGGCAATTTTTATAAGCTTTTAATTATCTACTTTTCCCATTTATCAATTTCATAATTATTGATACTTTATATAATGTAGATTAATCCATTTTAAATCTTTAAATAAAAATCTTTGAAATGAATTTGTATTTTTTCTTTCTTATTCTATTTTCTTTTTCCTTTTTTAGGAATTATGAAGAAGATGATGATAATTGATCCTAATGTTACTGCATTTGCGCTCTGACCCGAAATAAGAAAATTTTCCTTTCTCTATTTTCCATAAGATTTTCATTCTACATTCTTATTTAATTTAGCATAGTAACTCATATCATCTCAATATATTGATATGGATTTTTCTTCTTGGGACAGGTTCCTTCAATGGGTTGTTGAACGTGGTCCGGGATTTTTGAATCGGTTGTCTTGATAAAGTATTTTTTTTATATGGGATTTGTTTTTGTTTAGTATATAAGTTAGGTTGTTAGGATGATTATTAGATTATTGATTGAGATGTCAAAGAATTGTAATTTGAAAAAAAGTCATTGAAAATAAAAAGTTAAAAAATACATAGAATTTGATTAAATTAGTAAGAAATATTGAGATTTAAATAGAAATAAAAAGAATATAAGTAAAATATAATAAGAAGAGTCTATAAATAAATAAAAAGTAATTGGAATTGGATGAGAGGATACAGAAAGGTCAGAGTTGGAGAATTGTAAAAGAGGAAGGTATAGAAAAAGAGTTGAGCAGCAGAAAGGTATTAAATAGATGGAAAGGTAGCAGCAAGAAGGAGTTTGAAAGTAGTTGGAAGAGGAAGATATAGAGTAAGAGTGGAAAAACGGAAGAAGAAAGATTTAGAAAGACGCAATAGATTTTTTTTTATCTTAATAATTTTTGTAATTTATTTTTAGGACAATCAATTTAAAAATTCTTGAATCCACGACCGATAAATTTATTGAAAAAGGGTGTTCCGGAAGGAGGATCCATTTCAATATATATATATATATATATATATATATATATATGTTATAATATATATATATATATATATATATATATATATATATATATATATTATAACATATATTTGAGTGTAAGAATAATACTTTGTTTTGATTAAATCAATTACTATGTTATAAAATATTCCTTACCATGAATTAATTTTGAATTTAAATATAAATATTGAATAGGTAAGAATTAACTTAATGTAATTATTTTCCAATATGATTATTTAAATATGCTACCGGCTATTCCCTTATGTCAGGGTCAGAGTTCCTAATATTCAACAAAATTAGATTCAAAATCAGTTAATATAAAAATTTTCAATAAAATGACTGTAAAACCACACTATCCTAGACCAATGATGTTTTCTAGGCATAAATTGTATATAAATTTCTAACCTTACTAATTCAAAATGTGACAAACTTCAAGAAACCGTTGTTAAACCCAAATATGCATTAAATATATGAAATGAAGTATTCTGATTTGTGTTAATAAACAATTTAAATTAAACGTATCAAATAGTGAATAGTAATTTAGTTAAATACATAAAACAGTGAAATAAAAATGTTCATCAAAATTACAAAAATCAAACACATAAAACTCTTTATTGTACCAAGTGAAAAGTGGTTACCATTTGGATGAAACTTCTCTCCTCTTCTGGAAAACCAGGATTCAGGATTCACTTCTCTGGACAATCTACTTTCTTCCCCGGAACAGCAAAGATTTCAGGACACTTTGTAGAGATCAAACAATAAATTCTTTTTCACACCAAAAGATAAACTGCTACTACCTCCTCTGGTAAGTGTAATTATGACTTTCTTTCTTGTTAAATATTAGTTTATTTTTCATTAACTTAATTAAAATGCAGTCATACCATATACTGCTCAACCCACAATTTAAGTATCTATTTCTTCATAAAATAATGTAATTTTCTCTTACCAATTGCTTTCTCTGGTTACCTTGTGATAATATTAATACTTTAAACTGATTTAAAACTTTCTTTTATCAATATTTTCAAAAAAAACTCAAAATTTCTACGGAGCAATTTTTTAATACAACTTCCATTTCAAGAACCAGAAAACAAGAGAGTTTCTATCAAATCAACAAAAAAACAACTGACAAATTCAAGAAACTTAAATCTATACATCCTTAACACCTAATCGCCTACTAATTCCTTATTTAAATAAAATTACTAACAAAATCTAAGTCTTGATTCATTATTACAATTTAAAACAATGATTATTCTTTTTATTTTTATAAAATTTACTAGCACTATAAACTAATAATTTTCTCTTTTTCAGAATATTTCATTTGGCATTTGAACTATTAACAAATTAGAATATGGTTGATAAATTTGTATATTTTAAAAGTAAGTAAAAGTTTTAATATTTATTTTAACTATTTGTGATATTTTTATAATTCAATTTTCTTATTTCATTATACCCTTAATTCATTTAAAAATTAATGTTTAATTACTAACGTATTGGCAATGTTATAAGCTTTTAATTATTTACTTTTCCCATTTATCAATTTCATAATTATTGAAACTTTATATAATGTAGATTAAACCATTTTAAATCTTTAAATAAAATCTTTGAAATGAATTTGTAATTTTATCTTTCTTATTCTTTTTTCTTTTTTTTTTATGAATTATGAAGAAGATAATTAATCCCACTGTTACTGCATTTGTGCTCTGACCCGAAATAAGAAAATTTTCCTTTCTCTATTTTCCATAAGATTTTCATTTTACATTCTTATTTAATATAGCATAGTAACTCATATCATCTCAAATCCCCCAATTAAAATTTTTTATAATCAATCATATGTCCATATTTGATTAAAAAAATTATAATTTCTATTCCCACTTTAATAATTTCATTGATGTCAAGTAACTTTGCTTGATACATTATATCTTTAATATTTTATTTTATTCTTAGTTGGTTTTGTAAAGAAAATTTAACTCTATTTTAATAAAATAATACAAATTTCTTTGTTCTATATTTCATTTTATAAAATGTTCATTTGATGTACTTGCTTGTAAATGATTATTTATATTCTAAAACTATAAATCAATAAAAATTTAATTTATCTCAGATTCCCTTCAAAAACAAATTCTTTAACCAAGAATATTTAAATTTATTATTTATACCAGTTTCAATTTTAATATCTTTTCATTCCATGAACTGTTTTAATGTTTATTCTATAAACATCCCAGTATTTTTCATAAAAAAAAACTATGTACACCTAAAACTACTATTTACAACCTAATATCTATTTATAAAACTGCTTGAAATATCATCTACCCTTCTGCCGGTGTAAATTTATATACATCCTTAATATTAAAAATTCCTCTCAATCTACCTGTACTAGGGCAAATCAATCTATAAGTGTTTTGAGCATTCTCGTTATCTACCACATATGGTCCCTCAAATGGCATTAATAATTTAGCACATTGATTTTCCCTTTTGTTTGCTACTTGTAATGCTCTAATGATAACCAAGTCCCCCTTTTTGAATTTAGTTTTCTTTTTAAATTTCTGTTCCTGTCTTTTAATATATCTATCAGCATTTCTTTTCAGATTTTTGTTGACCTTTTCTAAAATCTCATCCATTTCTTGATTTCTAACTACCTCCCAATTCCTTTCCGGTGGTGCTCTTCCTTTAAATAATAATTCCGGGCATTCTTTTGTAATTCCATGCGGAGTTTCATTCACAAATCTCTGAACTTCTTCTAAGTTGTTTTCCCATAATTCGTAATCTTGGCTACATAAAATTCTTAAGTATTTTATAATTTCTTTAATGTATCTCTCTGCTGGATTTGAAGAAGGGTTTCTTATACTTATAAAATTTACGTTTATGTCAAATTGCTGACAAGCTGACAAAAATTTATTATTCTCAAAATAGGTAGCATGGTCTAAGATAATTCTTTCTGGTTTTCCATGTACTTGTATGAAATTCTTTAAACATTTAATTACTAGTTTAGTATTAGTTCTTAAGCATGGATATAGCTGCACATATTTGGTAAACACATCCACCATTACCAAAATATGTTTCTTCCCTTGGATACTTGGCACTAGGTTGCTTATGAAATCCATAGCTACTATTTGTAGAGGTCTCTGAGTGGTTATTGGTCTTTTTGTATTAATGTTATGATAATTTTTTTCTTTTGCCAATTGGCACATTGTACAAGCTTTACAAATTTCTTTAGTTTTAGTTAAATCGTTCTTTGCATAAAAATTCTCTCTAAATAACATCCATAACTTCCTCACCCCAATATGTCCATATTCCTGATGTAAATTGAACAAAATGTCTTTAGCATAATCTGATGTTATTACATAGGCATCCCAGTTTTCTAGCTTCTTATATATGATATTATCTACTACAAAAGTTCTTCTCTTTTCTACTTCACTTAAATATGCCTGATCTCGAATAATGCGTTCTAAACTATACAACCCCTTTTTGTTCAATAACTTATTAATCCCAATTTTAAATTTAGTATGATCCCCTTGCTCTTCCACTTCTCTACTTAATGCATCAGCTATGATGTTGTTCTTTCCAGGTATGTATTTAATTTCAAAATCATATTCTTGCAGTCATAATAGCCATCTGTGTACCCTATTATTTGCATATCGATTCTTTAACATTGCAGTCAACGCATTGTGATCACTTTCTACCACGAATCTAGCCCCTAGTAAGAAAAATCTTAATTTTGTTATACAAAACACAACACTCGCCATTTCCAATTCCGTTACAGTGTATTTTTTTTCACTATTTTTCGTAACTCTTGAAACAAAACTAATGGGCACTTCTCCTTCTTCTTGAATTTGTATCAGCACTCCTGCTAACCTATCTATAGATGCATCAGTTCTAAGTACAAAAGGTTTATCATACTGTGGATGATATACTTTTAAGTTATTGGTGAAAATTTGTTTCAGTTCTTTGAAAGCTTGTTCTCGTTCTGGTGTCCATTTCCATTTAACATCTTTTTTTAGTAGTTCAATTAAGGGAAATTCTTTGCTCGATAAATCCGGAATCAATCTCTTGTAGTAGTTTAAAATTCCAAGGAATCCTCTTAATGTTTTTAAGTTCCTGGGTGTTTGATAATTCAAAATCGCTTGTACTCTTTCTGGATCCATGCTTACCCCTGTAGTATTTAAAACATATCCTAAATATTTTATTTCTTGTTGGTAAAATTTACATTTTTCCACATTTAATTTCAAACCCGCTGTTTCCAGTTCCTTTAAAGTTATTTCCAAATGTTCTTTATGTATTTATTCATTTTCTGAATACACCAAAATATCATCAATATAATGTAGTATAAATGATTCATGTTTATTTAATATAGTATGTAACGTTTTTACTAATGCTGCACAAGAACTTTGTAATCCATAGGGTACAACACAAAATTGGTATACAATTCCATCCACCATAAAAGCTGTGTATTGTCTACTACTTTTTTCTAAAGGAATTAGCCAGAAACTGTGTTTAAGATCTAATTTTGAGTATATTTTAGCCTTTGTTATTCGGCCAAATATTCCCTCTACATTCATAGGACTTTCATATTGTTTTACTGTGTAAGTATTTATATTCCTAGCATCCAAACATAATCTTATTTCCCCTGACTTTTTTCTAACACACGTAATTGCATTTATATACGGTGAATCTGACCTCTCTATAATTCCATCTTTCATCATTTTGCTTAATTCCTGATATACTTCATCCTTCAACTTATATGGAATTGGATAAGTCTTAATCTTAAAATTCTTAATCTCCTTGTTCATCTTCAACTTGTGGGTATAATTTGATGCTATACACGTTTCCTCATTAAATAGTTTACAATACTTTTTACACAACATTTCCACTTCTTTTTGATGTTGTCCACAGTTTCCTTCTAACTCATTATAATCTAACTTGGCAATATTATTATACTGTCTATTCGGATCAGCTTCCTGATTTGCATTATTTCCTAAGGTAAATGGTATTCTCTGTTGTTCCTATTTCAAACATTCTTCTTCATAATCTATTACTACTTTATGATTATTCAATTCATCTGAACCTAATATCATGTCATAATTTAAATTTTGAATAAGTAACATTTGGATTTTATATTTCTTAATACCTATTAGTATTTCTCCCATAATCATGTTGTTGGTATAATATAATTTTTTATTATTCGCTCCCACTAATGATAATTTCTTTGTTTTTATCATCATAATATCATCCTGTTTAACTTGTGACACTAATTTTTGACTAATAGGCATGTTGACAGTAGTTGTAAATCCATGTAAAGTTAAATTTAAATGATTAATGGTAATATTTAAATACCTAAAATCATATTTATTAAACGTAATTAATAATATTTTATTAATTAAAATTAATTCAAAAAACTTTATTTAATAGACATTATCACGTGACTGTGAACGCCAATCACAGCGCATGACGTCATGAACCGATAAACAACTTAGCGTCGCTTGGTGTCACTGTGTGAATGAGTTATTTATTTAATTTCTCTCGCTAATTACTCGCTATTAGTATTTGTAACTCACTTGTTATCATAAACCGAATTGTGTTTACATTATGGAGACTGGATTCATCAAAGGAAACAGTTCTAAATTGCCGAGAATCGATTGTTTGATGGTGGCGAATGTCTTTGCTACAAACAAAGATTTTTGTGCAGCAGAACTTAACATAAATTTTTTATAGCCTGTTTTTCTTCGTAATTCCATTGTTCAACTCGTATATCTGCGATATCTAATTTTTCAATTTTAAAAGTTTATTAATATTACTTTTTATTGGTTCTTCTCTTGAATTAGTAATGGTAGTTGTTGCAAAAAATTTATTTACGTTTACAACTGCACAGGGTGATTCTATTTGATTGCCAAAATTAATATAATTTACAAGTCCTGTTCCGCTTTCTATGTCAACGGGTAATTTTACAATTTGGAATTCCTAACGGGAATATTAATAGAATAATTTTTTACTTTAAGTTTCTTTTTTAGTTGAGTTAATTTTTCTAATTCGTATATTATTGGTATTTCTGTATAAGGAGTTTTTTCTCTAAATTTACAGTTGCATTTAATTGTTTTAATAAATCAGTACCAATTAATCCGTCATATTTTTGACTAAAATTAAATAAACAGAACTTATGTCGTTCGTTAACTTTAAAAATTTTAAAAACAGGTATATAACTTCATTGTGGTAAGAAATACTACTGTGGGCTGTTTGAATATTAAAATCTTCATTTTTTACATGTACATCTACATACACACACACTTTGTATTTATTATTAACTAGTATTAAAGCCTAAAAATAATTATTTCTCAAGAAAACTTTCAAGTTCCTTAGAGTCTGACAGATGGCGAGCATTGTTTATCGGTTCGTGACGTAATCAAAGTCACATGACGGTTTTGGGCGTTTTAGCAGGAAATTTTAAATCTATTCTAATTTATCACTTTTTTCTTTAAAATAAAACCATTTTTATTATTAAAATATTTTTTTCGCGGTTATTAAGAGTTTATCTATAAAATAAAAGCAGATCCGGAAATCAGTCAACATCCCTATTAAAGTAACCTCTGAACCAGTATCTATCATAATTTGGCATTTAATATTTTAAAAAACCCCCTCTATAAAAATTAACCTCCTAAGTTCATTGACTTCAATTTTATAATCATTAACAAGAAATTCTCTAGGATGTTCATACCTAGAAGAGTAGATGATATTACGCACGTGGAAGCGACTTAGGCAAAATCCACGTTCTGATCCTGGCCTTGACCAGTCACATCACCCTGATTTGCATTAATAACATTCACCTGTCGATTATTCTCACCTCTCTCTCTCCATTCATTGTTTTGATTCCCTACATTACGATTATCTTCATTTCTATTCCATCTATTACCTGACCCTCTATTCCTATCATAATTATTGGTATTTGAAAAATCCCTATTTCTCCTATCAAAATTTCTATTTTCCCCATTTCTACCATTACTATTATCATTCCTATATTCATTTGCTCTTGTTTCATTCCTATTAAAATTACTATATCCCCTATTAAATTCCCTATTCCTATTATTAAATCTGTAATTACCATCATTCCTATTCTCATTTCGATTCCTTTCATTAAATCTATTACCTCCAGAATTCCTATTATCATATCTATTTCTATCATTAAATCTTTCATTCCCATTCGTTCTACTTTCATTCATTAGACTTGGTTCTAGTCTCTGTAAGTAATTTGATAACTGTACCATTGTTTTAATGTTATGTATTGCTCTTGTTTCCGTCACTTCATGTTTGTACTGTCTCGCCACATACAAAACTATTTCCTCTTCCCTCATCGCAGGTTCCAAATATTGTGCATTATTATATAGTTGCATTGCATATGAGTAGTTAAACAAGGACAGTTCTAGCCATTTTTTTGAACATAACCTCACTTTTTTTTTGAGTTGGCTGTTTGCGCTAAATGTCAAAGGCCAATTCTTCTTTTTTCAAATGGCCTCTGACAGTTGACACATGCAGCCAATTCTTCTTTTTTCAAATGGCCTCTGACAGTTGACACATGCAGCCAAGTCTTCTTTTTTCAAATGGCCTCTGACAGTTGACACATGCAGCCAAGTCTTCTTTTTCGAGTGGCCTCTGACAGTTGACACATGCAGCCAATTCTTCTTTTTCAAGTGGCCTCTGACGTTTGGCACAAACAGCCAATTCTTCTTTTCGTATATTTTTGAATTTTTCGCGCTTCACTGTAATCGTACCAACTTTATATGCCTCACATTATCTCAACTCACCCTAACTCACCCTACCACCCCTCATTATCAACCCCAGTGCCCAAATAGAACTTAGAATAATTTTGTATGAGAATAAGTGTAGAAAAAAAATTCTGTGTGATGTCTGTTGTGGTATTCGAACCCACAAACTCATGTGTAGAATGTTGACGCCTTAACCAACACGGCTATCATCTGACTTGAAAAATAAAGTTGAAATGTGTTAGATAAATAGCTCCGTCTACGTCATATACGGTTGTTGGTAAGTTAGCAGAGGCGTACTGTTGATTTTTTAGATATTTAGCAGTGCCGTACCTAACAAAAATAATAATAATAAACAAGTCTTATCGCAATAAAGATAACAGAGTACGGATTTCGTCACGTGACATCATTGTAAAGGGGTTGCTGTATAGGGTAAGATTAAGCGTCAAAAAGACCTTATTGATAGTGCCAAAAGGGCATTAATGGTGTATCTTGTAAACGGCCCAACGGATTTCGACGTGTGACATATCATTGTAAAGGGGTTGCTGTATAGGGTAAGATGAAGTGTTCAAATCTTCTTGTCGATACCAACTTTACAGTGCTACCAACTTTTGCGTTAAATACAATTAAATTTAAAAAAATTCTTTACAGAATTGAACCCGGGTCCCCCGTATGATAAACAAATACGTTAGCCACTACACCAATAATAATAATAAACAAGTCTTATCGCAATAAAGAAAATATTTTTTAAATTAAATGTTAAAAGCGCGTGACCTTGGCGCTAGAGTTGGACCGCAATGTGAAACAATTATATTATTATTCTTAGAAAATGTCGTTATCATTTTATAGGTTTCACATTTCTGCTTAATCGCTGAATTATGCTCCACCTGCAGTGATTATAAAATGACATCATATTAATGAATAAACAATAAAAGATAAGAAATGCAACTAAGCGGTTTTATATAATATACATAAAAATGATGACCTAATTAATGCAATTATTTATCAGGAAGCTATGAGTCATCCCGATGCATAAAGGAATTTTTAGACAGTAGCGTCACATAATATGATTAGTAAATATAAAAAACAACATAGAGAATATATTGTAAACGCGACAATTAGGTATTAATTTTTATCGACGCCTATGTGTTTCGGCTAAGTCGTACATATTTAAAGAGTGGTCTGGAGGTAATTTCTTCATTATTGTTGTGCTCTCTTGACATCCAGTTCAGTTTCAAGTGCAAGAGATCTTCTGTTACATACTCATAAAGGTAAGAATTTTTATTTTATTTAATTTTATTTTTGAGTTTATTTAATTATTTGTTTATGTAATTTTATTTTTGAGTTGATTTAATTTTATTTTTCTTCAGTTAAGTTTATTTTTCATGATTTATTTGTATTAATTTTATTTTTGAGTTGATTTAATTTTATTAATTATATTTTTGAGATTATGTAATTTCATTTTTCTTCAGTTAAGTTTATTTTTTATGATTTATTTGTATTAATTTTATTTTTGACTTGATTTAATTTTTTTAATTTTATTTTTGAGATTATGTAATTTCATTTTTCTTCAGTTAAGTTTATTTAATTATTTGTTTATGTAATTTTATTTTTGAGTTGATTTAATTTTATTTTTCATGATTTATTTGTATTAATTTTATTTTTGAGTTGATTTAATTTTATTAATTTTATTTTTGAGATTATGTAATTTCATTTTTCTTCAGTTAAGTTTATTTAATTTTTAGGTGAATTTTATTGTGAGTTGATTAAACCGATTCAGAGCAAATTTTTGGTGGAAAACAATTGGTTCAAGTGCAAGAGCTCTCTTGACATCCAGTTCAGTTGCAAGTGCAAGAGCTCTCTTCACATCCAGTTCAGTGCAAGAGCTCTTCTGTTACATACTCAGAAAGGTAAGAATTTTTATTTTATTTAATTTTATTTTTGAGTTTATTTAATTATTTGCTTATGTAATTTTATTTTTTGAGTTGATTTAATTTTATTTTTCTTCAGTTAAGTTTATTTTTCATGATTTAATTTTATTAATTTTATTTTTGAGATTATGTAATTTCATTTTTCTTCAGTTAAGTTTTTAATTTTTAGGTGAATTTTATTGTGAGTTGAGTAAACCGATTCAGAGCAAATTTTTGGTGGAAAACAATTGGTTCAAGTGCAAGAGCTCTCTTGACATCCAGTTCAGTTTCAAGTGCAAGAGATCTTCTGTTACATCCAGTTCAGTTTCAAGTGCAAGAGATCTTCTGTTACATACCCACAAAGATAAGAATTTTTATTTGCAATTATGAATAACGATAGGTCTAATGCTATTGTAAAAAAATTATCTATATCATATAAAGCGTTAATCTCCAGTTTTTCACACAGAGAAGCAAATAACTTACTAAAAAAAAATTAAAAGGCATATCAGCAGTCTTAATAAAGATATTTGGAGGGGAAATTTGGATATTGGAACACGTAGAAATTTACAAAAAAATTTGGGGCATTTAAAAACGTTTAAAGAAGCAATTATTAATTTGTCTAAGCAGGGATCGGGGTTGACTGAAAAATTAGGGGTAAAATGGGTCGATTTAGAATCTGCTTTTTATTCACGAATTAGGACTGCTGTTATCGTTAATTTAAAACATAAAGACCTTAATAGTTTTTTTGGTGATGCGTTTAGGCTAGTTAAGAGTAGAATAGCTAACAGTTTGAAAAAATTTAATATGATTAAAGTAAATACAACATTTTGCGGGGAATTTATTAAGAAATCTAAGGAAATCGAAGACATTTTGGAGTTTAAATATTTTAACACAAAAAACGCAGTAATAGATGCAGGTACGGATCTTGCATTGTTATTTAATGAAAAAATTGTTGATAAAGTAATGAGTAAAGTATCGGAATTTCAACTTAAAGAGTCTGGATGGGCTTTAAACAAAATTATTTCACTGGAAATTAACATCAACAAATATGAGATAGGTAACGGTGCTTCATCATACATTAAACTACCTGATCCTATACAAAAAAAGAAAGCATGTATTAATATTAAAAATTTAGATGAAGCATGTTTTTACTGGTCGGTAACAGCATCATTGTATCCAGTTAATAAACATGTAGATTTGGTAAAATCGTATCCTCACTATGCAGCAGTTTTAAAAACACAAGGTTTGGACATGCCAATGCCCCTAAATACTATTTCAAAATTTGAAAAATTAAATAATATTTCAATTAATGTGTACGCTTTAGAATTAAATGCCGCGAAAGATAAACCGGTTTACACAATTTATCCTGCTCGACTAACAAAAGAAAAATTAAATAAACATGTAAATTTATTGCTTATTCAGGACAAATACTTTCCAAAATTAAATGATTATGAAGCTCCATCAATGGATACGCAAAATGAAGATATCAAATATCACTATTGTTTAATCAAAGATTTATCTCGACTAATATCAAGTCAAGTTAGTAAACATGATGGAAAAAAATATATTTGTGATCGATGTTTAAATTACTTTAGTAGTCAGGAAAAATTAAGCAATCATGATGAATACTGCAAAGACATGAACAATTGCAAAATATCGTACCCACCATTTGATCATGTAGAGTTTAAAAACCACGTATACAAGCAGACTACACCTTTTGTCATTTATGCAGACTTTGAGTCAGTGCTACGTCCTCATAACAAGAACTTGGGGAAACATACACGAAAGTTTCAGAAACACGAGGCGTATAGTGCAGGATATTATCTTAATTGCTCCTATGATAGTTCGCTATCATTTTACAATGAATATTGTGGAGAAGACTGCATGGATTGGTTCGCTGCTGAAATGACAAGGATGGCTAAATTTATTGAAGACAAAATTAAACATATTGAACCAATGATTGTCAAGCCTAATTTACTTACTGCAACAACATGTCATATATGCGAGCACCCCTTCAAAGAGAAGGATACTATCGTACGAGACCATTGTCATTTCTCTGGAGATTTTAGAGGGTTTGCGCATGAGCATTGCAACTTAAATTTTAGAAAACAGTTTGTTGTACCTGTAGTCTTTCATAACTTGTCGGGATACGACTTACATTTTTTAATTAGAGATTTATCCAAAAAAGGTAGTATAAGCTTGCTCCCTATAAACAAAGAAAAATACATTTCATGTACATTAAGTAATGACGAGTGCGAAGTAAAGTTTAGATTCATAGACTCGCTGCGATTTTTAGATTCCTCCTTAGATAAACTGTCTGCTTTACTAGAACCATCAGATCTACATTATCTACGTTCACAATTTCCCAATTTAACATCTGAACAATTTGAACTATTAAGTAGAAAAGGGGTGTTTCCTTATGAATACATTGATTCAATGGAAAAATTAGACGATACGGAACTGCCATCCAAAGATAAATTTTATAGCACACTGACAGATGAAAATATTACTGACGATTTATACACGCATGCACAAAAGGTTTGGCAATCATTTGAAATAAAAAATTTAAAAGAATATAGCATGCTGTACATGAAAACAGATATCTTGCTTTTAGCATCTGTGTTTGAATGTTTTCGTGAAAAATGCCGAAAAACGTATGGTCTTGATCCTGCTTGGTATTATACGCTCCCCGGTTATACGTGGGATGCAATGTTAAAATATACCAAATCTAAATTGGATATACTCAAAGATATAGACCAAATCATGTTTATAGAGAAAGGTATAAGAGGAGGAATCAGTCAATGCAGCAATAGATATGCTAAAGCAAACAACAGATACATGCAAAATTTTAATCGAAAAGAATCTGAAAAATATTTAATGTACTTAGATGTAAACAACTTGTACGGTTGGGCAATGAGTCAACCTCTACCATATGGGGATTTTAATTGGGTTGACACAAACATCGATGTGACTCAAATACCAGACGATGCTGATGAGGGATATATCCTCGAAGTGGATATAGAATACCCTCAGCATTTACATGATATACACAACGATTTACCGTTTTGCCCAGAACATCGAAAACCCCAAGGATCAAAAATACAAAAACTAATGACCACTTTATATGACAAAGAAAAATACGTAATACATTATCGAAATTTAAAGCAGGCTATAAAACATGGATTGAACGTGAAAAAGATTCACAGAGTGTTGAAATTTCAACAAAGCCCATGGTTAAAAAAATATATTGACTTAAATACAACTCTTCGAACGGCTGCTAACAACGATTTTGAAAAGAATTTATATAAATTAATGAACAATGCAGTCTTCGGAAAAACCATGGAGAATATAAGGAAACACCGAATTGTAAAACTCGTAAGATCTTGGGAGGGTCGATATGGAGCAAAGAACTTGATAAGCAGTCCTAGGTTTAGTTCGAGAAAAATCTTTGACGAAAACCTTGTAGCAATAGAGCTTCATAAAACCGAACTGGTATTTAATAAACCATTGTACATTGGCATGTCGATTCTTGATTTGTCAAAGACATGTATGTATGACTTTTATTACAGTTTTCTACTTCCTACGATGGGTGTAGACAACTGTAAACTATTATACACCGATACCGACGCGTTTCTTCTAGAACTGCAATGCAATGATGTTTATACTGAATTAATTAAAGCCTATCCAGAAAAATTTGACACCTCAGACTATGAACCAAACAATGCGTACGGTATTTCACTCTTAAATAAAAAAGTCATAGGATTAATGAAAGATGAATGCAACGGCAAACTTTTAACAGAATTTGTGGGGTTGCGTTCAAAAATGTACTCGTATTTAACAGAGGGTGATAAATGCGTTAAAAAATCAAAAGGGGTTAAAAAGAATGTCGTTGAAAAGAAAATTACTTTTGATGATTACCTTTCTTGTCTGAGAGATAGTAAATTGAAAACAGTTAACCAATGCACGTTCCGTTCCTACAATCACAATGTGTTTACAATCGAACAAACCAAAATCGGTCTAAGTCCACACGATGATAAACGCTTTTTATGCAATGGATCTTTTGACACTTTAGCATGGGGCCATCGCGATATAATGCTCGATTAATGCTACTTATAATTGGGAAATAAAAAATAGTTGTAAATTAATTAGTTTTTAGTTTTCTATTGTTTATTGTATATCTAACATTAAATAACAGTTGTAAAGTAATTAGGTTAGTTTTCTATTGTCTATTGTATATCAAAAAATTTTTTATGTTTACAATAAATTTTTAATCTGAATCTATGGTGTATTATTTTCTTTTAAATATGTTCCGTTGAAACGACCACAATAACGTTCAAATTCGTCGTTTAGACGTCTATTTTTTGACACTTTGACGTTCATGAATTTTATAACGAAAAAAACGATGAAAAGTGTCACTTTTTGTCACTTTGAAATGATGTTTTTCCATAAGAAATACATGTAAATCGAAAATTTTTTCTTATCAGTTTTTTAAAACGTTGAAACGGCAAATTTTAACGCTGTTTTAACGTTTCACATTTTAGAACTGTGACGTTCATGAATTTTGTAACGATAAAATAACATTTTTTGATGCTATTATTATCGATTTTGAAATAAAAGTCATTATTTTTTATAAAAGTTTATTACATTATCTTTATAAAATAAGAACCAACAGAGTTTATAAAATATTAGATTTTTCAATCCAGCTATTATGCGAACTATCAAACCCCAACCATTTAACATAGATTTTATTGCCTTTTTTCCTCAGCACTTTTTCAACAAGGTAAACATCAGGATTTTTTGACTTTTGTAGCTCTTCCTCGTAAAATGCTCCTTTAATTGGCGATCCATGTAAATCTTCCAACATGTATGTTACGGGATTAGTTATGTTCACTTTGGTAATTTTAAAAAGCTCCGTAGTCCAATTAGGTGTATATCCTTTATCGAATAGATGCTTTGCCTTGCTTATGCGCACCACATCTCCAATTTTATATTTTCGCGGGCCTGCTATTTTCAAATGATTATAATGTTGCTTCAGAATCTCTTTTTCATTGGATCTGTTTACCTGAGACGGCTTTTGACCAATCGTTCTATGTTTGCTTTCGTTGTACTCTTTTGTAATTTTCGGCAACACATCTATCCACCTGTACGTACCGTTTAAGCTAAAATGCTTGTACAATTTCGTTTTCAGCGTTCTAATAACTCTTTCTGCCATACTTGCTTTCATCTTGGTAAATGTACTATAATGATTTATGCCATATTTCTGCATTAGATTTTGAAATTTTGTGTTGTAAAACTCTTTGCCCATATCAGATTGAAGATTTTTCGGTTTGCGTTTTCCTATAATATCGGCAAAAGCTTTCGTGATTTCTTCGCCAGTTTTCGATTTCAACGGTCGAGTCCAGAGAAATTTCGAGAAGCAGTCGATTACCACTAGAATCATTTTAAACGATCGATTTTGAGTTGCGTAAGAACTCATTTCAGCCAAATCAATTTGCCATAAATCATCTAAACCTTTAATAATTGTTCGTCGACGAGCATAATTTTTCCGAGCCGGTTTATGCAGCTCATTAACGACTTGAACCTTTTCCTTTGAAAACATGACTGTGACTAAATGTTTAGGGATTTTGTACTAATCGATTCTCCAATGCTTTTATGGTCAAATCCATCGCAGTAATAGTTTCACGAACATCAAGCAGATTCTTTTGATTTATAGTTATTGTATCGATCAAAACAGCAATATTCTTTTTAATAGCCGCTATTTGTGATTCTAAACTTTTATTCATAGCATTCATGTTTTCAGTCAACTTTTGCACATTATTATCCATATATTTTTTATTGACGGCATCGCTGTCTGAGTCAGGATCTTTAACATTACAAAGTTTTAAATTTTCAAAATCAATATCACCGTTTGCGGTATGGACTAAGGTTGGTTTAGACATCAGCAATAGTTTTTTATTGCCCATATCATGTTTAGTACGTCCGAATTTGTCGACACTCATTGTGGTAATGATGTTTAGGCAATAATGCGTGCTTCTTTTAATTCCTCGATAATTGCAACAATTTCATTATCATTCGAAGTATTTCCTGCTTCTTTTGACGCTATTAAAAGCCGAAGCCTGTCAACGAGTTCGTTTGGATCGTCCCAATATTGAAGGTCAATTTTATTATCGTTGTAAACCATTTGCATCCCAGAGCCCACAGTGTCCGAAGGTTTTCGCAAGTGAGAGGTAGCCAGAGGTTTTATGATATGTGTGTATTTGAATCGTTGTGTTCCTTTAAGGTGTCCTTTAATGTTTTTATGAGGATTTGTTAATTCTAGTATTGTTCCATAACGCTTTAAATCATCATTATTGAAATTTTTAGGTACATCATTAAAAATTAATTCATACAGACCCGGTGTACCTCTTATCTGTTTGCCTTCTGTAATAATAAATCCATGCTTTTTATCAAAGTCGATTTGTTTGCCACCCAGAAACCATTTAGATGTATCACCATCGTAAGTAGGACCATAAACCGTATCTATATTATCTTTTTTCTCCCAATGATCTAGAATATATGGATGAGCCATTGGGGGATACTGATCCAAGTATTCCTTAATAACATCTTCTGAAACGTTAAAATCTTTAACAGCCTGTTCTTCGTCTTCATAGAATACTTCATCATTATCATCACTAGTAGTTTCGGCAACATTTTCGAGTTTTATAAACTCAGGTATGCTTGATTGCTCTTTTTGTTTAGGTGATTCCTCTTTTTGTTTAGGTGATTCCTCTTTTTGTTTAGATGGTTCTTTTTTAGGCTCTGGCTCGTTGGTTGGTTGAGGATGAGAGATCACTGTTTGGTTTAGAGAAGATTTTACAATTTTGTGTAGAGGTTCCGTGACGGGTTTAAACAATTTATTTAGTGTCTCATCCGTTTCAACTCTACCCAATTGTAACGCTTTATATTTTTTTCGAATCGATCGAGCCAGTTCGGCAATTTTTCTCTTACGAACGGCAATGTCAACTGGATTGTCTGACATGTTGTCGAATACTGAACGCAATGTTATAATTTTATGTATTTATCGAAACCGATTCGATACCGACCGTTGTTTAAATCAAAGTCTTTTGCAATAACCATTGTCCCATATTTTTCTTGCCAACATTTCGAACACAACTGTTTAAATTCTTCAAAACTCATATCCGGTGACACGTGTTCATCAAAGACATGTTTCAAATTAATAGCATCTTGTTTAAAAAGTACAATTAGGTTACTGTTATCTCTACAAATTTGTTTACAGCATTTCGAGTAGGTTTGTGAAAGAAATGCGCTATCTATATCCCGATGTCGACCCATGCTGTAGTATTCTCTAATCTTTTGTTGGGTCTCGCATATGACATCATCAAAAATAAAAATTGAATTCGGCTTTGCTTCATTTGGACTAATAACTTCATCGTTTTCTTTAAATGGAAAATATCCCACTCCTTTAACTTTCGACAGCACTTCTTCCAACAATTTATACTTGGGCTGATACAATGACTTTGAATAAACGTAAACATTTTTAAATTTCGCGCCATGCGGATGAAACAGTAATGATAACATAACGTTTGTTTTGCCACATCCACTGGGTCCACAGATTAGCGCTCGAAACGAGTTTGGTAGCAGTGGACCATGTTTACTGCTAGCGATTTGATCGTTTCCTCCATCTAAATTTTCAATCGGCAGTGTGTGTTCTTGCTGAACGACCTTCATGTTTTGACATGTTTTTTCATGTTTCAATGTATAAGTAGTGTAGTAATTCTAAAATCATTTCATTTCTCATGTTGGTGTTTGAAGGTGAAGGTGTGCTCAACAGTTTAATCAATAATCTACCGTTTGAGTTACATTATCCTGGTTACAACTTTTTGGGTCCTGGAACTAAATTACATAAAAGACTTGCACGTGGAGATACGGGGGTTAACCTGCTGGACGACGCAGCCAGAGAACACGATATTGCATATTCTAAGCATAAAGATTTAGCGGAAAGACATAAAGCGGACGAGATTCTAGAGAATAAAGCGTGGGAGAGAGTAAAGTCCAACGACGCATCAATTGGCGAAAAGACTGCAGCGTGGTTAACTACCACCGCAATGAAAGCTAAACGTAAACTTGGCATGGGTGTTAGAAAACCTAAATCGTTTAAACGTAATATTATAAGTAAAATACAGAGAGATATAAAAAAAGCTGGTCCTTCGGCTACATTAAAACGAGCAGTCAGTATTGCTCTAAAAGCAGCCAGGGTTGCTGTACAAAATGCTGGTGAAAAAAAAACAAGTTAAAGTACCTAGGATTATTCCTATCGAACCAAAATCCGGAGGCTTTTTACCGTTAATTCCGTTATTTGCTGGACTAAGTGCACTCGGGGCGTTATCCGGTGGAGCTGCTGGAATCGCTAAAACTGTGATTGATGCGAAAAATGCACAGAAAAAATTGGAAGAAGAACATCGACATAACAAAGCTATGGAATCTCTCGGTAAAGGACTATATTTACGAAAAAATGCCAGAGGGGGCTTTGGTCTTTTTCTTAAAAAAAACAAGGCAAGCTACCCAATCGAGGATTGTATGATTACGAACTGAAACGATATGCTAAACGTCTAAGAATCCCAAATTTTAGAGGTGTATTTATGCGAGACACATTGCCTAAAACCGGTCCTGTTCAACGCGAATGCGCAATCCTAAATTTGGATGAAAGCAAAAATCATGGAACTCATTGGGTGGCGTATCAAAAGATTAACAATAACGTCGAATATTTCGATTCATTTGGCAAGTTGAAACCGTCGAAAGAACTTGTACAGTATCTGGGACCTGCAACGAAAATTGTTTACAACCACGATCCTTACCAGACTTTTAATCAAATCAATTGCGGCCATCTTTGTTTAGAATTTCTATACGATGGAGGCTGTTTTGGCGTACATTAATCGTGAAAAGAACCTGATTGACTTTACTGAACAGGAATTGGCTTGTTTTCCTATATGTTATTTGAAAGGGTACGCAAAACCTTGTGAATTATTACAAGTTTGGTGCAAGTTGCCACTTGAATATAGATTGGATTTTGAATTGCGAACCTGCCTGCCCTGCTTTGTTCATCATAATCGTCCTGAATGGACAACCCATGTTGATGGACCTGCGCAATCACAAGGAAATTGTCATATATGTAAACTAGGTTTATAAAAATGTAATGAGATTGTAAAAAATTATTTAAATAAATGTTAAAGATATACAATTTTATTTCTTTGTTTAACCTCCAACAGTTATGTTGTTGACGCTAGAGAGTCGTGATTATCAATTTGATTGGACTCCTCCGGTTTCGTTAAGTTTAGATCCAAAGAAACAATACAAGTTGGCATTTCTGTTTTTCTTTTCGTACAACAGTATACCGAATGTAGAGAATGGCAGTAATGCTTTTTACTATTACGAAAATAACGATAAAACTAAATTGCAGAAAATAACATTAAATACTGGTTGCTATGAAATTTCCGATATTGAAGAGACGATCCGAAATTTCATAAATATACCACCAAATGCAAAGATTGAAGACGTTTTTTCATTGAAGCCCAACAATAATACACTCAAGTGTGAAATATTCAGTAGTCAACATGCAATAAATTTCGAGTGTGAAGACAGTATAGGCAAAATGTTGGGTTTCTCAAAGAGGATTCTGGAACCGAACGTAAGACATAGTTCCGATCTACCTGTGGAAATTGTTAAAGTACGAACGATTCGTTTCGAAACAAACATTACCACCGGAGCCTTCTACAACAACAGACCTACTCACACTATCCACGAGTTTGGTATATCCGTAGACCCTGGTTACGCTATCGACGAAATTCCAAAAAATATCACATATTTGCCGGTGATTAATATACCTGAGATTACAAATATTACTATACTGGCATTGGATCAAAATTCAAGACCTGTAAATTTTCAAGGTGAAAGAAGTATATTGGGTTTGGAGTTGAAAGAATGGGATTAATTTTCAACTATATAGCACCTTCATATTTTCAGAAGCCTGCAGTATTGAACAAGTCGTTACAGTGTTCAGTAGGACGACAGCGACGACAACTTACTAGAGACAACGTTTTATTTTTGAAAGCTCTTGGTTTCAAAGTTATTAACAATAATAATAATAATGAATCGTATACGAACAATTCAAGATCCAATGTTTGATATTTATCGAGAGCCGACTCAGGATGAATCGATTAGAAAATCTGAATACCGATCTTACACACCGTTCATCAAATCGTTTAGCTGCAGCGACATTGTAGAATTTAGTGTAAATCAGGTGGACTCATTCTTTGCAATGCATAATACGTTGTTGGCTATTAAAGGAAAATTGGATATAACTGGTAATGGCGATGTTAGTTTGACACCAAACTTTGGAGCATTTCTATTCGATTCGTGTACGTATAGCGAATGTGCAAGAGAGATAGAAACAGTTCGAGATCCTGGAATTGTTAGCACTGTAAGAGCTTTGCCATGTTACAATGAAGAAGATTCTCGTCACCTCGCCATTGCCGGTTGGAATTAATCAATTGCGGCCATCTTTGTTTAGAATTTCTATACGATGGAGGCTGTTTTGGCGTACATTAATCGTGAAAAGAACCTGATTGACTTTACTGAACAGGAATTGGCTTGTTTTCCTATATGTTATTTGAAAGGGTACGCAAAACCTTGTGAATTATTACAAGTTTGGTGCAAGTTGCCACTTGAATATAGATTGGATTTTGAATTGCGAACCTGCCTGCCCTGCTTTGTTCATCATAATCGTCCTGAATGGACAACCCATGTTGATGGACCTGCGCAATCACAAGGAAATTGTCATATATGTAAACTAGGTTTATAAAAATGTAATGAGATTGTAAAAAATTATTTAAATAAATGTTAAAGATATACAATTTTATTTCTTTGTTTAACCTCCAACAGTTATGTTGTTGACGCTAGAGAGTCGTGATTATCAATTTGATTGGACTCCTCCGGTTCCGTTAAGTTTAGATCCAAAGAAACAATACAAGTTGGCATTTCTGTTTTTCTTTTCGTACAACAGTATACCGAATGTAGAGAATGGCAGTAATGCTTTTTACTATTACGAAAATAACGATAAAACTAAATTGCAGAAAATAACATTAAATACTGGTTGCTATGAAATTTCCGATATTGAAGAGACGATCCGAAATTTCATAAATATACCACCAAATGCAAAGATTGAAGACGTTTTTTCATTGAAGCCCAACAATAATACACTCAAGTGTGAAATATTCAGTAGTCAACATGCAATAAATTTCGAGTGTGAAGACAGTATAGGCAAAATGTTGGGTTTCTCAAAGAGGATTCTGGAACCGAACGTAAGACATAGTTCCGATCTACCTGTGGAAATTGTTAAAGTACGAACGATTCGTTTCGAAACAAACATTACCACCGGAGCCTTCTACAACAACAGACCTACTCACACTATCCACGAGTTTGGTATATCCGTAGACCCTGGTTACGCTATCGACGAAATTCCAAAAAATATCACATATTTGCCGGTGATTAATATACCTGAGATTACAAATATTACTATACTGGCATTGGATCAAAATTCAAGACCTGTAAATTTTCAAGGTGAAAGAAGTATATTGGGTTTGGAGTTGAAAGAATGGGATTAATTTTCAACTATATAGCACCTTCATATTTTCAGAAGCCTGCAGTATTGAACAAGTCGTTACAGTGTTCAGTAGGACGACAGCGACGACAACTTACTAGAGACAACGTTTTATTTTTGAAAGCTCTTGGTTTCAAAGTTATTAACAATAATAATAATAATGAATCGTATACGAACAATTCAAGATCCAATGTTTGATATTTATCGAGAGCCGACTCAGGATGAATCGATTAGAAAATCTGAATACCGATCTTACACACCGTTCATCAAATCGTTTAGCTGCAGCGACATTGTAGAATTTAGTGTAAATCAGGTGGACTCATTCTTTGCAATGCATGATACGTTGTTGGCTATTAAAGGAAAATTGGATATAACTGGTAATGGCGATGTTAGTTTGACACCAAACTTTGGAGCATTTCTATTCGATTCGTGTACGTATAGCGAATGTGCAAGAGAGATAGAAACAGTTCGAGATCCTGGAATTGTTAGCACTGTAAGAGCTTTAACATGTTACAATGAAGAAGATTCTCGTCACCTCGCCATTGCCGGTTGGAATTATCCCACAAATCCTATTCTCAATGCTGCTGATAAATCATTTAGTTTACTGATGCCGCTTAAACACATCTTCAACAGTTTTCAATGATTACCCAATGGTAACTTGTGGACGACAAACGATTCGATTCGTTCGAGCTCGTAATGATCTCGATAGCGTTATTGTAACAGAAAAACCAGGTACCGGTAACGTAACTACTTCTACAACCGTACAGATTCTGATTCATTCGATGGAACTGAAAGTTAAACATATTTATCCAAATGATTTCGTTAAAGAACAATTGATGCGATCAATTCAAAGCGATCGTCCAATCGTAATTCCGTTTAGAAAATGGGAACTACATGAGCTACCATCTTTGACTGCAGCAGCAAAACAAGAAATTTGGGCTGTTAAAACGACATCTGCAATAGAGAAACCTCGATATGTTATTGTATTTTTCCAAACTAATAGGAGAAATCTGAAAACTGCAGATCCGTCTTTATTTGATCACATAAATCTACAAGGTCTTAGACTCGCATTGAATGGTGAATATTTTCCCAATGAAAGAATGCAACTTGATTTTGAAAAAAATGACTTTGCGCTTGCTCATTACAACTACAGCGAATTCAATTCCAGTTACAACAGAGTATCAGTGAAACGACCATTAATGGATGTACTAGCATTCCTAAATCGTGCTTTGTTTGTTATTGATTGTTCTAAGCAAGAAGAATCGATAAAATCATCGACTGTTGATGTACGTCTGGAAATTGATGCTAACAAAGGATTTCCTAAAAATACTAAAGCATATTGTATCATAATTCACGATTGTTTATTGGAGCATTATCCCCTAACAGAAATAGTTAAAAATATAATATAAACTACTACCTATTTAGTATTTGCTCAGCTTTCAAAGAAGTTTTATCGTCGTCATCATCATCATGAGAATTGCAGTAGTCGACATCCAAGGATTTATAATCGATGAAGTTTTTTATCCAAAAGAAATCGCTATTCAGATTGGTGGTATAAAATCGAATTTTTTATTTAAACCGCCTAAACCATTCCACGAGTTGACTGCCAAAGACAAAAAAACAACGCGGTATTTGGAAAATTTTTTGCATGGAATACGATACGATTCTGGAGATGTAGATTATTCCGATGTCAATGTAATTTTGGAGAAACACCTACTTGGCAACGTTGATTTGATTTATGTTAGAGGAAATCAAAAAATTGACTTTTTAAAAGCAAAATGTGAAGAACTTGGAATCCATGTATTAATTTATGATGTTGTAAATTATGATGGGACACCCTGTGCAACAAAAAATTTTGAAGCTGTATATTCAGGATGTCCTCACCACGCCAACGGCAAATTTATGTGTGCATATAATAATATTCTTTCTTTGTATAATTGGTTGTATTATACTGTATTACCTAAATAAAGCTATAAAAAAAAATTAAGGTTTTTTTATTGAAACACCTTTTAAAAGTTTACAAATATTTATTGTTATTATTATTATTTAAAAATACATTTCATCGCTTCATTCTTCTTTTGGTTTCTTTCGCCAAAATTTTCATGATTAACAAGCAAACTCCTGCTAACGTTGCCCATGTTATCTGAACTACTTGACATATTTGCTTTTGCATTGGATCCTCCATAGTAATTTCTAGTTGTTGCATTGGGATTTGAAGATTTGATCGCCATTCCCCCACTCCTTCAGAGTTGTCGTTAAAGATTAATTTTAGTTTGTAGTTAAGAGGCGATTCCACTAATTTTAATGCAAACACCTGCAATTTTCCATCATTTACTGACACCTGACTCATCATTTGCCATGTATTGCATTCTGGTTTTGTTCCGTTTATATCTAAACACACACCAATATGTGCAACGTTTTGTGGAACGTTAACGTAAAGCATGTTATTTAATATTGCTGTTAAAACAACAAAATTTGTTTTTAACAAGGCCATGGTTTTATTCGTCTTGTGGGCGATGATGATGATGATGATGTTGGTAAATATTTTTCAAAAACTTTGTCCCACAAACTTAAATTTTCAATTTTTTTTAATACTTCTTTTTGGTCTTCGTAGACAGAAATTTGTTGGTTTAATTTTCTTATATTTTCACAAAACTCTCCAAGTTTTTGACTGTATTCTCTCGAAGCCATTCTAAAACTAAATATTTTCCATGATATGTTTTATTATTAATAGCGAAAGCAAAGTCTGTTATCACTCTAACACATCAGTCGATTACGTCACAGGTGTAGTGGCTAACGTATTTGTTTATCATACGGGGGACCCGGGTTCAATTCTGTAAAGAATTTTTTTAAATTTAATTGTATTTAACGCAAAAGTTGGTAGCACTGTAAAGTTGGTATCGACAAGAAGATTTGAACACTTCATCTTACCCTATACAGCAACCCCTTTACAATGATATGTCACACGTCGAAATCCGTTGGGCCGTTTACAAGATACACCATTAATGCCCTTTTGGCACTATCAATAAGGTCTTTTTGACGCTTAATCTTACCCTATACAGCAACCCCTTTACAATGATGTCACGTGACGAAATCCGTACTCTGTTATCTTTGTTGCGATAAGACTTGTTTATTATTATTATTTTTGTTAGGTACGGCACTGCTAAATATCTAAAAAATCAACAGTACGCCTCTGCTAACTTACCAACAACCGTATATGACGTAGACGGAGCTATTTATCTAACACATTTCAATTTTATTTTTCAAGTCAGATGATAGCCGTGTTGGTTAAGGCGTCAACATTCTACACATGAGTTTGTGGGTTCGAATACCACAACAGACATCACACAGAATTTTTTTTCTACACTTATTCTCATACAAAATTATTCTAAGTTCTATTTGGGCACTGGGGTTGATAATGAGGGGTGGTAGGGTGAGTTAGGGTGAGTTGAGATAATGTGAGGCATATAAAGTTGGTACGATTACAGTGAAGCGCGAAAAATTCAAAAATATACGAAAAGAAGAATTGGCTGTTTGTGCCAAACGTCAGAGGCCACTTGAAAAAGAAGAATTGGCTGCATGTGTCAACTGTCAGAGGCCACTCGAAAAAGAAGACTTGGCTGCATGTGTCAACTGTCAGAGGCCATTTGAAAAAAGAAGACTTGGCTGCATGTGTCAACTGTCAGAGGCCATTTGAAAAAAAAAGAATTGGCTGCATGTGTCAACTGTCAGAGGCCATTTGAAAAAAGAAGAATTGGCCTTTGACATTTAGCGCAAACAGCCAACTCAAAAAAAAAGTGAGGTTATGTTCAAAAAAATGGCTAGAACTGTCCTTGTTTAACTACTCATATGCATTAAAATTTTTTCCTTTATTATAGTCATATTTTCCAAAATACAGTTTTTCTCTAAAGGTAGCTTGTTGAATTTCCCCCCAGAAATATCTACAAAATTGCTCTTCGAAATCTTTTATTGACGACATTTGATTTTCTTTATTGCAGAACCATAGTAAAGGATGTCCTGTTAACATATCACGGATCCACAGTTTTTTCTCCGAAAAGTCACTAATATGCTTTGTTTTACTTTTTATTATATTTACAAATACTTTTGGATGTATATGATTAATGTTTCCATCAAATTTAATTCCGGTATTGTTGTAGTGTGACATCATATTAGGAAGAACTCCCACCATATTTCCTCTGACATTATTATCCATAATTTCTTGTAACTTCTTTTGCATATCTTCCATTTTCCTATTTAATTTATACTTGGTGAATTCTTGATTCTTACTACAAACTCCTTTTTGTTTTTCTACTTCTCCCTCTAGTCTTTCAAATTCTTTTCCTAAGTTAATTTTTAAATTGTCCACTACCTCTTCATAAATTTGCTCTTGTAATCGTATTTGTCCTATATCTTTTTTTATGACATCAGTATGTTTATTGACTTCACGTTCTATTTCCTCCGGTAAATTTTCTTTAATTGATCTTTTTACTTCTTTTATTTTAATTTCCATACCTTTTTCAATTTCTCCCTTAATTTCAATCGCTGTATCCTGGATTTCAGTTCTCAATTTCTTGTTTTGCTGTTCGATTTTCTTGTCACATTCCTTTTTCATAGTTTTAACTTCTTCTCTTATTTTTGAATTGTCTTCTTTTATGCTATTAATTTCACTTCTAAACATCTTAGTTATATCTTCCTTTTGTTGATCCAATTTATTCTTCATTTCTTCTTTTATATCTTTTTTTATATCTTCCCTCATCTTCATATTATCTTCTTTAATATCTTTCATGATACTTTTATTAGTCTCTTCCAATTTCTTGTCCATATTCATGATTAGACTTTGTATCATCCTGAACATATCAGCTGGGCTCTCTTCTCTTGGTTGTACTTGTAACACCTGTTCTTTTTGTTCATTTCCATAAGCAGTTGCCTCTGTCTCTGTTTCAACCATAGTTCGATCCTGCTCTCCCCCTATCTCACTTAAATTGTCTCCTTCTTCTGTCTCTGCTTCTTCCTGTGTCTGTCCTGTTTGAATCAGCTCTTCCACTCGATAATCTCCTGCTCCCAATACTCTCTCTTCATGCACTTGCACCGCTACTCTCTCGACCTCAATCTCTCCTCCATCACTACTTTCACTCTCATCTCCTACTACCTTACCATCTCTCAATCTCATTTTTCCATCCATATTTACAATTTATTTTATCGAGATAAATATAACTAATGTTTAAAATTTTTATTTACAATACCTTTATTTTAATAAAATTTACCAAGCAAATGTCTTTTAATTATTTTATTATTCTGATCAATCAGAATCAAGCAAATAAATCTCAAAGAAAAAAATTACCAAACAAAGTTTTCTTGACTAGTGTTTTTAATATCCGAAAATCCTAAAGTTTCTATTCTTTAAAAAGGCTCTAGTTTTGATTATTTAGAGCGAAATAATGAAAAAAAAAATTTAACAAAATTCTCAAGTTTTAATTATTTGAATAGGCTCTAATTTTGATTGTTTAGAGCCCCACGTTGGGCGCTAAAATTTATAACATATATTTGAGTGTAAGAATAATACTTTGTTTTGATTATATCAATTACTATGTTATAAAATATTCCTTACCATGAATTAATTTTGAATTTAAATATAAATATTGAATAGGTAAGAATTAACTTAATTTAATTATTTTCCAATATGATTATTTAAATATGCTACCGGCTATTCCCTTTTATCAGGGTCAGAGTTCCAAATATTTAACAAAATTAGATTCAAAATCAGTTAATATAAAAATTTTCAATAAAATGACTGTAAAACCACACTATCCTAGACCAATGATGTTTTCTAGGCATGAATTGTATATAAATTTCTAACCTTACTAATTCAAAATGTGACAAACTTCAAGAAACCGTTGTTAAACCCAAATATGCATCAAATATATGAAATGAAGTATTCTGATTTGTGTTATTAAACAATTCAAATTAAACGTATCAAATAGTGAATAGTAATTTAGTTAAATACATAAAACAGTGAAATAAAAATGTTCATCAAAATTAGAAAAATCAAACACATAAAACTCTTTATTGTACCAAGTGAAAAGTGGCTACCATTTGGATGAAACTTCTCTCTTCTTCTGGAAAACCAGGATTCAGGATTCACTTCTCTGGACAATCTACTTTCTTCCCCGGAACAGCAAAGATTTCAGGACACTTTGTAGAGATCAAACAATAAATTCTTTTTCACACCAAAAGATAAACTGCTACTACCTCCTCTGGTAAGTGTAATTATGACTTTCTTTCTTGTTAAATATTAGTTTATTTTTCATTAACTTAATTAAAATGCAGTCATACCATATACTGCTCAACCCACAATTTAAGTATCAATTTCTTCATAAATTAATGTAATTTTCTCTTACCAATTGCTTTCTCTGGTTACCTTGTGATAATATTAATACTTTAAACTGATTTAAAACTTTCTTTTATCAATATTTTCAAAAAAAACTCAAAATTTCTACGGAGCAATTTTTTAATACAACTTACATATCAAGAACCAGAAAACAAGAGAGATTCTATCAAATCAACAAAAAAACAACTGAAAAATTCAACAAACCTAAATCTATACATCCTTACCACCGAATCGCCTAATAATTCCTTATTTAAATAAAATTACTAACAAAATCTAAGTCTTGATTCATTATTACAATTTAAAACAATGATTATTCTTTTTATTTTTATAAAATTTACTAGCACTATAAACTATTAATTTTCTCTTTTTCAGAATATTTCATTTGGCATTTGAACTATTAACAAATTAGAATATGGTTGATAAATTTGTATATTTTAAAAGTAAGTAAAAGTTTTAATATTTATTTTAACTATTTGTGATATTTTTATAATTTAATTTTCTTATTTCATTATACCCTTAATTCATTTAAAAATTAATGTTTAATTACTAACGTATTGGCAATTTTATAAGCTTTTAATTATTTACTTTTCCCATTTATCAATTTCATAATTATTGAAACTTTATATAATGTAGATTAAACCATTTTGAATCTTTAAATAAAATTTTTGAAATGAATTTGTAATTTTATCTTTCTTATTCTATTTTCTTTTTTCTTTTTTTTTTAGGAATTATGAAGAAGATGATGATAATTAATCCCACTGTTACTGCATTTGTGCTCTGACCCGAAATAAGAAAATTTTCCTTTCTCTATTTTCCATAAGATTTTCATTTTACATTCTTATTTAATATAGCATAGTAACTCATATCATCTCAATATATATATATATATATATATATATATATATATATATATATATATATATATATATATATATATATATATATATATATATATATATAAAACGAACAGAGCGATTTGTGACAGTCTAAGAATGTCCAAAGATGATACATAACGTATCTAGTGCCTTACTGTCAAAAGTAATAATTTCAGTTTTGAACTGAAATGGTGTCGGTTACACTTTAAAAGACACCTTGCATGCTGCGATATAAATAGATATAAATATCATTCAACCTATATCAGGGCAAAACCAAACTACAGACACGTGTTTCGCTCTTAGTTTAAGCTCGTCAGTGTAGTACAGGCTATGTCTCTCAAGTCACTAATCAAGAGACATCCCTGCTATAAATTGAACGATATCTATAGATGTCAAATTGCAAAACTGATAAACAGTCGCAAGTGGTTCCATCTTCACTCCAAAAATGGTATTTCAGTGGTAGCTTTGCATCTTGTATATAACCTTAGGCAAGGTAAAATGATAAAACGAACAGAGCGTTTTGTGACAGTCTAAGAATGTCCAAAGATGATACATAATGTATCTAGTGCCTTACTGTCAAAAGTAATAATTTCAGTTTTGAACTGAAATGGTGTCGGTTAGAAATTTCTAACACTTTAAAAGACACCTTGGATGCTGCGATATAAATAGATATAAATATCATTCAACCTATATCAGGGCAAAACCAAACTACAGACACGTGTTTCGCTCTTAGTTTGAGCTCGTCAGTGTAGTACAGGCTATGTCTCTCAAGTCACTAATTAAGAGACATCTCTGCTATAAATTGAACGATATCTATAGATGTCAAATTGCAAAACTGATAAACAGTCGCAAGTGGTTCCATCTTCACTCCAAAAATGGTATTTCAGTGGTAGATTTGCATCTTGTATATAACCTTAGGCAAGGTAAAATGATAAAACGAACAGAGAGTTTTGTGACAGTCTAAGAATGTCCAAAGATGATACATAACGTATCTAGTGCCTTACTGTCAAAAGTAATAATTTCAGTTTTGAACTGAAATGGTGTCGGTTAGAAATTTCTAACACTTTAAAAGACACCTTGGATGCTGCGATATAAATAGATATAAATATCATTCAACCTATATCAGGGCAAAACCAAACTACAGACACGTGTTTCGCTCTTAGTTTGAGCTCGTCAGTGTAGTACAGGCTATGTCTCTCAAGTCACTAATCAAGAGACATCCCTGCTATAAATTGAACGATATCTATAGATGTCAAATTGCAAAACTGATAAACAGTCGCAAGTGGTTCTATCTTCACTCCAAAAATGGTATTTCAGTGGTAGCTTTGCATCTTGTATATAACCTTAGGCAAGGTAAAATGATAAAACGAACAGAGCGTTTTGTGACAGTCTAAGAATGTCCAAAGATGATACATAACGTATCTAGTGCCTTACTGTCAAAAGTAATAATGTCAGTTTTGAACTGAAATGGTGTCGGTTAGAAATTTCTAACACTTTAAAAGACACCTTGGATGCTGCGATATAAATAGATATAAATATCATTCAACCTATATCAGGGCAAAACCAAACTACAGACACGTGTTTCGCTCTTAGTTTGAGCTCGTCAGTGTAGTACAGGCTATGTCTCTCAAGTCACTAATCAAGAGACATCCCTGCTATAAATTGAACGATATCTATAGATGTCAAATTGCAAAACTGATAAACAGTCGCAAGTGGTTCCATCTTCACTCCAAAAATGGTATTTCAGTGGTAGCTTTGCATCTTGTATATAACCTTAGGCAAGGTAAAATGATAAAACGAACAGAGCGTTTTGTGACAGTCTAAGAATGTCCAAAGATGATACATAACGTATCTAGTGCCTTACTGTCAAAAGTAATAATTTCAGTTTTAAACTGAAATGGTGTCGGTTAGAAATTTCTAACACTTTAAAAGACACCTTGGATGCTGCGATATAAATAGATATAAATATCATTCAACCTATATCAGGGCAAAACCAAACTACAGACACGTGTTTCGCTCTTAGTTTGAGCTCGTCAGTGTAGTACAGGCTATGTCTCTCAAGTCACTAATCAAGAGACATCCCTGCTATAAATTGAACGATATCTATAGATGTCAAATTGCAAAACTGATAAACAGTCGCAAGTGGTTCCATCTTCACTCCAAAAATGGTATTTCAGTGGTAGCTTTGCATCTTGTATATAACCTTAGGCAAGGTAAAATGATAAAACGAACAGAGCGTTTTGTGACAGTCTAAGAATGTCCAAAGATGATACATAACGTATCTAGTGCCTTACTGTCAAAAGTAATAATTTCAGTTTTGAACTGAAATGGTGTCGGTTAGAAATTTCTAACACTTTAAAAGACACCTTGGATGCTGCGATATAAATAGATATAAATATCATTCAACCTATATCAGGGCAAAACCAAACTACAGACACGTGTTTCGCTCTTAGTTTGAGCTCGTCAGTGTAGTACAGGCTATGTCTCTCAAGTCACTAATCAAGAGACATCCCTGCTATAAATTGAACGATATCTATAGATGTCAAATTGCAAAACTGATAAACAGTCGCAAGTGGTTCCATCTTCACTCCAAAAATGGTATTTCAGTGGTAGCTTTGCATCTTGTATATAACCTTAGGCAAGGTAAAATGATAAAACGAACAGAGCGTTTTGTGACAGTCTAAGAATGTCCAAAGATGATACATAACGTATCTAGTGCCTTACTGTCAAAAGTAATAATTTCAGTTTTGAACTGAAATGGTGTCGGTTAGAAATTTCTAACACTTTAAAAGACACCTTGGATGCTGCGATATAAATAGATATAAATATCATTCAACCTATATCAGGGCAAAACCAAACTACAGACACGTGTTTCGCTCTTAGTTTGAGCTCGTCAGTGTAGTACAGGCTATGTCTCTCAAGTCACTAATCAAGAGACATCCCTGCTATAAATTGAACGATATCTATAGATGTCAAATTGCAAAACTGATAAACAGTCGCAAGTGGTTCCATCTTCACTCCAAAAATGGTATTTCAGTGGTAGCTTTGCATCTTGTATATAACCTTAGGCAAGGTAAAATGATAAAACGAACAGAGCGTTTTGTGACAGTCTAAGAATGTCCAAAGATGATACATAACGTATCTAGTGCCTTACTGTCAAAAGTAATAATTTCAGTTTTGAACTGAAATGGTGTCGGTTAGAAATTTCTAACACTTTAAAAGACACCTTGGATGCTGCGATATAAATAGATATAAATATCATTCAACCTATATCAGGGCAAAACCAAACTACAGACACGTGTTTCGCTCTTAGTTTGAGCTCGTCAGTGTAGTACAGGCTGTGTCTCTCAAGTCACTAATCAAGAGACATCCCTGCTATAAATTGAACGATATCTATAGATGTCAAATTGCAAAACTGATAAACAGTCGCAAGTGGTTCCATCTTCACTCCAAAAATGGTATTTCAGTGGTAGCTTTGCATCTTGTATATAACCTTAGGCAAGGTAAAATGATAAAACGAACAGAGCGTTTTGTGACAGTCTAAGAATGTCCAAAGATGATACATAACGTATCTAGTGCCTTACTGTCAAAAGTAATAATTTCAGTTTTGAACTGAAATGGTGTCGGTTAGAAATTTCTAACACTTTAAAAGACACCTTGGATGCTGCGATATAAATAGATATAAATATCATTCAACCTATATCAGGGCAAAACCAAACTACAGACACGTGTTTCGCTCTTAGTTTCAGCTCGTCAGTGTAGTACAGGCTATGTCTCTCAAGTCACTAATCAAGAGACATCCCTGCTATAAATTGAACGATATCTATAGATGTCAAATTGCAAAACTGATAAACAGTCGCAAGTGGTTCCATCTTCACTCCAAAAATGGTATTTCAGTGGTAGCTTTGCATCTTGTATATAACCTTAGGCAAGGTTAAATGATAAAACGAACAGAGCGTTTTGTGACAGTCTAAGAATGTCCAAAGATGATACATAACGTATCTAGTGCCTTACTGTCAAAAGTAATAATTTCAGTTTTGAACTGAAATGGTGTCGGTTAGAAATTTCTAACACTTTAAAAGACACCTTGGATGCTGCGATATAAATAGATATAAATATCATTCAACCTATATCAGGGCAAAACCAAACTACAGACACGTGTTTCGCTCTTAGTTTGAGCTCGTCAGTGTAGTACAGGCTATGTCTCTCAAGTCACTAATCAAGAGACATCCCTGCTATAAATTGAACGATATCTATAGATGTCAAATTGCAAAACTGATAAACAGTCGCAAGTGGTTCCATCTTCACTCCAAAAATGGTATTTCAGTGGTAGCTTTGCATCTTGTATATAACCTTAGGCAAGGTAAAATGATAAAACGAACAGAGCGTTTTGTGACAGTCTAAGAATGTCCAAAGATGATACATAACGTATCTAGTGCCTTACTGTCAAAAGTAATAATTTCAGTTTTGAACTGAAATGGTGTCGGTTAGAAATTTCTAACACTTTAAAAGACACCTTGGATGCTGCGATATAAATAGATATAAATATCATTCAACCTATATCAGGGCAAAACCAAACTACAGACACGTGTTTCGCTCTTAGTTTGAGCTCGTCAGTGTAGTACAGGCTATGTCTCTCAAGTCACTAATCAAGAGACATCCCTGCTATAAATTAAACGATATCTATAGATGTCAAATTGCAAAACTGATAAACAGTAGCAAGTGGTTCCATCTTCACTCCAAAAATGGTATTTCAGTGGTAGCTTTGCATCTTGTATATAACCTTAGGCAAGGTAAAATGATAAAACGAACAGAGCGTTTTGTGACAGTCTAAGAATGTCCAAAGATGATACATAACGTATCTAGTGCCTTACTGTCAAAAGTAATAATTTCAGTTTTGAACTGAAATGGTGTCGGTTAGAAATTTCTAACACTTTAAAAGACACCTTGGATGCTGCGATATAAATAGATATAAATATCATTCAACCTATATCAGGGCAGAACCAAACTACAGACACGTGTTTCGCTCTTAGTTTGAGCTCGTCAGTGTAGTACAGGCTATGTCTCTCAAGTCACTAATCAAGAGACATCCCTGCTATAAATTGAACGATATCTATAGATGTCAAATTGCAAAACTGATAAACAGTGAAGATGGAACCACTTGCGACTGTTTATCAGTTTTGCAATTTGACATCTATAGATATCGTTCAATTTATAGCAGGGATGTCTCTTGATTAGTGACTTGAGAGACATAGCCTGTACTACACTGACGAGCTCAAACTAAGAGCGAAACACGTGTCTGTAGTTTGGTTTTGCCCTGATATAGGTTGAATGATATTTATATCTATTTATATCGCAGCATCCAAGGTGTCTTTTAAAGTGTTAGAAATTTCTAACCGACACCATTTCAGTTCAAAACTGAAATTATTACTTTTGACAGTAAGGCACTAGATACGTTATGTATCATCTTTGGACATTCTTAGACTGTCACAAAACGCTCTGTTCGTTTTATCATTTTACCTTGCCTAAGGTTATATACAAGATGCAAAGCTACCACTGAAATACCATTTTTGGAGTGAAGATGGAACCACTTGCGACTGTTTATCAGTTTTGCAATTTGACATCTATAGATATCGTTCAATTTATAGCAGGGATGTCTCTTCATTAGTGACTTGAGAGACATAGCCTGTACTACACTGACGAGCTCAAACTAAGAACGAAACACGTGTCTGTAGTTTGGTTTTGCCCTGATATAGGTTGAATGATATTTATATCTATTTATATCGCAGCATCCAAGGTGTCTTTTAAAGTGTTAGAAATTTCTAACCGACACCATTTCAGTTCAAAACTGAAATTATTACTTTTGACAGTAAGGCACTAGATACGTTATGTATCATCTTTGGACATTCTTAGACTGTCACAAAACGCTCTGTTCGTTTTATCATTTTACCTTGCCTAAGGTTATATACAAGATGCAAAGCTACCACTGAAATACCATTTTTGGAGTGAAGATGGAACCACTTGCGACTGTTTATCAGTTTTGCAATTTGACATCTATAGATATCGTTCAATTTATAGCAGGGATGTCTCTTGATTAGTGACTTGAGAGACATAGCCTGTACTACACTGACGAGCTCAAACTAAGAGCGAAACACGTGTCTGTAGTTTGGTTTTGCCCTGATATAGGTTGAATGATATTTATATCTATTTATATCGCAGCATCCAAGGTGTCTTTTAAAGTGTTAGAAATTTCTAACCGACACCATTTCAGTTCAAAACTGAAATTATTACTTTTGACAGTAAGGCACTAGATACGTTATGTATCATCTTTGGACATTCTTAGACTGTCACAAAACGCTCTGTTCGTTTTATCATTTAACCTTGCCTAAGGTTATATACAAGATGCAAAGCTACCACTGAAATACCATTTTTGGAGTGAAGATGGAACCACTTGCGACTGTTTATCAGTTTTGCAATTTGACATCTATAGATATCGTTCAATTTATAGCAGGGATGTCTCTTGATTAGTGACTTGAGAGACATAGCCTGTACTACACTAACGAGCTCAAACTAAGAGCGAAACACGTGTCTGTAGTTTGGTTTTGCCCTGATATAGGTTAAATGATATTTATATCTATTTATATCGCAGCATCCAAGGTGTCTTTTAAAGTGTTAGAAATTTCTAACCGACACCATTTCAGTTCAAAACTGAAATTATTACTTTTGACAGTAAGGCACTAGATACGTTATGTATCATCTTTGGACATTCTTAGACTGTCACAAAACGCTCTGTTCGTTTTATCATTTTACCTTGCCTAAGGTTATATACAAGATGCAAAGCTACCACTTAAATACCATTTTTGGAGTGAAGATGGAACCACTTACGACTGTTTATCAGTTTTGCAATTTGACATCTATAGATATCGTTCAATTTATAGCAGGGATGTCTCTTGATTAGTGACTTGAGAGACATAGCCTGTACTACACTGACGAGCTCAAACTAAGAGCGAAACACGTGTCTGTAGTTTGGTTTTTCCCTGATATAGGTTGAATGATATTTATATCTATTTATATCGCAGCATCCAAGGTGTCTTTTAAAGTGTTAGAAATTTCTAACCGACACCATTTCAGTTCAAAACTGAAATTATTACTTTTGACAGTAAGGCACTAGATACGTTATGTATCATCTTTGGACATTCTTAGACTGTCACAAAACGCTCTGTTCGTTTTATCATTTTACCTTGCCTAAGGTTATATACAAGATGCAAAGCTACCACTGAAATACCATTTTTGGAGTGAAGATGGAACCACTTGCGACTGTTTATCAGTTTTGCAATTTGACATCTATAGATATCGTTTAATTTATAGCAGGGATGTCTCTTGATTAGTGACTTGAGAGACATAGCCTGTACTACACTGACGAGCTCAAACTAAGAGCGAAACACGTGTCTGTAGTTTGGTTTTGCCCTGATATAGGTTGAATGATATTTATATCTATTTATATCGCAGCATCCAAGGTGTCTTTTAAAGTGTTAGAAATTTCTAACCGACACCATTTCAGTTCAAAACTGAAATTATTACTTTTGACAGTAAGGCACTAGATACGTTATGTATCATCTTTGGACATTCTTAGACTGTCACAAAACGCTCTGTTCGTTTTATCATTTTACCTTGCCTAAGGTTATATACAAGATGCAAAGCTACCACTGAAATACCATTTTTGGAGTGAAGATGGAACCACTTGCGACTGTTTATCAGTTTTGCAATTTGACATCTATAGATATCGTTTAATTTATAGCAGGGATGTCTCTTGATTAGTGACTTGAGAGACATAGCCTGTACTACACTGACGAGCTCAAACTAAGAGCGAAACACGTGTCTGTAGTTTGGTTTTGCCCTGATATAGGTTGAATGATATTTATATCTATTTATATCGCAGCATCCAAGGTGTCTTTTAAAGTGTTAGAAATTTCTAACCGACACCATTTCAGTTCAAAACTGAAATTATTACTTTTGACAGTAAGGCACTAGATACGTTATGTATCATCTTTGGACATTCTTAGACTGTCACAAAACGCTCTGTTCGTTTTATCATTTTACCTTGCCTAAGGTTATATACAAGATGCAAAGCTACCACTGAAATACCATTTTTGGAGTGAAGATGGAACCACTTGCGACTGTTTATCAGTTTTGCAATTTGACATCTATAGATATCGTTCAATTTATAGCAGGGATGTCTCTTGATTAGTGACTTGAGAGACATAGCCTGTACTACACTGACGAGCTCAAACTAAGAGCGAAACACGTGTCTGTAGTTTGGTTTTGCCCTGATATAGGTTGAATGATATTTATATCTATTTATATCGCATCATCCAAGGTGTCTTTTAAAGTGTTAGAAATTTCTAACCGACACCATTTCAGTTCAAAACTGAAATTATTACTTTTGACAGTAAGGCACTAGATACGTTATGTATCATCTTTGGACATTCTTAGACTGTCACAAAACGCTCTGTTCGTTTTATCATTTTACCTTGCCTAAGGTTATATACAAGATGCAAAGCTACCACTGAAATACCATTTTTGGAGTGAAGATGGAACCACTTGCGACTGTTTATCAGTTTTGCAATTTGACATCTATAGATATCGTTCAATTATAGCAGAGATGTCTCTTGATTAGTGACTTGAGAGACATAGCCTGTACTACACTGACGAGCTCAAACTAAGAGCGAAACACGTGTCTGTAGTTTGGTTTTGCCCTGATATAGGTTGAATGATATTTATATCTATTTATATCGCAGCATCCAAGGTGTCTTTTAAAGTGTTAGAAATTTCTAACCGACACCATTTCAGTTCAAAACTGAAATTATTAATTATATATATATATATATCCAAAGATGATACATAAAGTATCTAATGCCATACTGTCAATAGTAATAATTTCAGTTTTGAACTGAAATGGTGTCGGTTAGAAATTTCTAACACTTTAAAAGACACCTTGGATGCTGCCATATAAATAGATATAAATATCATTCAACCTATATCAGGGCAAAACCAAACTACAGACACGTGTTTCGCTCTTGTTTGAGCTCGTCAGTGTAGTACAGGCTATGTCTCTCAAGTCACTAATCAAGAGACATCCCTGCCATAAATTGAACGATATCTATAGATGTCAATTGCGAAACTGATAAACAGTCGCAAGTGGTTCCATCTTCACTCCAAAAATGGTACTTCAGTGGTAGCTTTGCATCTTGTATATAACCTTAGGCAAGGTAAAATGGTAAAACGAACAGAGCGTTTTGTGACAGTCTAAAAATGTCCAAAGATGATACATAAAGTATCTAATGCCATACTGTCAATAGTAATAATTTCAGTTTTGAACTGAAATGGTGTCGGTTAGAAATTTCTAACACTTTAAAAGACACCTTGGATGCTGCCATATAAATAGATATAAATATCATTCAACCTATATCAGGGCAAAACCAAACTACAGACACGTATTACGTACCAAAAATCCAATTTACATACCTTAGCTACACTGTTTGTTGACAATTCATATCCGAAGAAGTTAGTACACCACTTGCTGTTCAACACACCGTCAAGATCTCTTCGTTTTAGTCAACAGATTATTCCAGAAGTACAGACTGTCACACGGTATGCTAGTCTCCCATACATAAAGTCTATAACACCTAAGTTGACTAAGTTGTTTAAGAACATTCCAGGACTAAGATTAGCGAATAGATCATCATACACTATTAATAATGTCTTTTCTAACCTAAAAGATAAAACGAAATTACTATCTGAATCCAATGTAGTTTATACTATACCTTGTGGAATGTGTAATAAAGTATATGTTGGACAAACATCAAGAAGACTTAAAGATAGATTAGTGTCTCATAAAAGTGATGTGCGCTTATACCCTGATAGAACAGCTTTAGGGAAACACATAGCCGCTTCCAATTATACAGCAGATTATAATAATGTTCAAGTTTTGGATAGAGAACGCAACACATCTAAGCGAGTTTTCCTAGAAATGGCTCATATTACTAAGATTGGTGAATTATGTATGAATAATAGATCGGATATTCAGAGTTTAAGTGAGATATATGCTTACCTGCTTGTGATGGATTCTTGATACTAAACCCCCTTTTTTTCAATCAGTTTTCTACTCAATTTTTGCTGTAGTTTATAATTTTGTGGTTGTTGTTTACATCTTTTTTGAAAGATAACCTAAATGTCAATGTTATATTTGGATGCGTTTCTTTGTACTATAGGTACCTATTGTTTGTTTCATGGCATCTGTCATTACTTATTTGTCTATAAAACAATAGATAACATAATTTACTAGTAGAATTTGTGAGAACCTTAACGTTATTAAAACTAATATATTTGTCAGATAATATTTGTGGATTGTAAATTGATGAAAACTGTAATCAAACCTGAATAATTTTAACTGTAAAGACGCGTTTTGTTAAGTCATTGCTGATCAAGGTCGCTGTCATGTTTTTGACATTTTTGACATTACTAATTTTTTGGTTAACCAAAGAACAAGATTTACACGTGTTTTAAAATTAAGTTCGTGCTGCGTTATATTGTAATAGTGTTAGATAATAGAACTGTTATCGAGAAATACTTATAATTTTTTGTATTAAGGGAAAGAATTATTGTTGATATTACTTACCTGAGAATTGTGAAGGCACCTTACCGGTATACCTGTTGTGAGAGCTTTCCGTTTTTGGACTTTGTTATATTGTAGTTATAGTACTACTATAGTTCATTGTAGAATTTTTTGGTCTGTGTACCGAGATAAGAAGATCTATAACTATATTACCATAGAATTTGGCTGTTCGAATAATACTAAATTTCGTTTTTTGAATTTGTTGGTCTGTGTACCTGGATATTAATAATAATTATTATAACAATTGTAACCATAATATTGGGTATTTAAATAATACTTACCACCATAGTCATTCCATTAGAACACATAAAGATACAATCTCGACTATCGGTAAACAATCTTTTCATTTTTTTTTTTGTATAAGTTGTACTGAATAACACTTTTTTTAGATCCCTGAAGATGGCTACAATCGTAGCCGAAAGCTTGGTATGATAAATGAGCACACATAATCTATCGTTTCATTGCTGCTAACCCAATCATTCCTATCCTAAATAGTGAACCAGCAAATATTACTGTATATATATATATATATATATATATATATATATATATATATATATATATATATATAAATTAATTATTTTGAATATTTTTTTTTATGTATAAAAATATAAATTGTTTTTCAATAATTATTTTTTAGTTTCTTTTTAACCATGTCCAATACACTATATTATTGTAAATACAAATGTTTCAATAGGTTAAATTTTGATGAGGTAAACGGACTTGCTTGTAGAAAGTGTTATAATTACTAATAGATGTCAAAGATAATAATAGTATACCTAATACTATAATGACGTTTTGCGGAGTCCTTGAAAATCAAAGAACATATAGACCGTTTACTAAGAACCAACAACTACTTCCCTGGCTATATGCCACGACGGACATTGAATTACAGTTCAAAGTTAAACGGCGTTAGTATATCTGCAAGATAGAACTAACCATTTTAGTTTGCAATTGTTATAATTACTGTTTCTGTCGCTGTCGCTGTAAAGGATATTTAGAAATGAAGAAAAGTAAAGTGTCGTTTTTAAACTTAATTTTCAACTGTTTCGGTTATAGTTACTGTCCAACAGTTAAAGAAGTAAGATGTTAAACTCTGTAATAAATAAATTACCGTTTGAAATGCACCTTCCTGGTTACAAGTTTTGTGGTCCAGGAACAAAATTACAAAAAAGTTTATCTCGAGGTGACACTGGTATTAATGGATTAGATGAAGCTTGTAAAGAACATGATATTGCTTATTCTCAAGAAAAAGATTTACATAAACGACATGAAGCTGATAAAATTTTAGCTGATAAGGTGATGCAACAGTTTCGATCAAAAAATACAGAATTTAGTGAGAGAACGACTGCACTAGGAGTTGCAGGTGCTATGAAAGCTAAAGTTAAATTGGGTCTAGGCTTAAACGCAACAGACTATCGTTTCACAGTTAAAAAATGTTGCAGAGAATTGGAAAAAGTAAAAATGCATTTAGAAAAAGCTTCTTTGGGTATAAATTATTGTTTACAAACACTTAGTGACAATAAAAGAAAACAAGTGAAACAACAACAACAACTACATAAAAACCTGGACAGAGAAATGAAACGCAGAGCACTTGAAAAAATGGATGTTGATAATTATCCAATTAATTTAAATACAAGATTACGTGCCAAAAGAAAAATAGTTGATACAACAAACGATGCAGTAAATAAAAAAGTAAAAATTTACATGGATGAATCTATTCCTTCAACAAACAAGAACAACAACAATAAACGAAAATTCAGTGATGACGATGATGACTACAATTAAGATGAAAACCGTGAAAAACCAGTTAAATCTTGTATTATTTTGTTTGTATTAGTTGTATTATGATAAAATAAAAGTCTTTTTAAAGTTTTTCTGTCTTTTATTATAAATAAGAACTTTTTAACATTTAAAATATTAGTTTTACGTTCAGAGGTTGTAAAAGATGGTTCAAAAAAGAAAACAAACTAATACAAAAAATAATTTAAAAAGAAAAACAAAAAACTTTAACCAATATAGATTTGGGAAAATATGCAAAGTTATGGAATATCTCAAATTTTCGAGGTGTTTTTATGAGAAACTCTTTACCGAAAAAAATTCGAACCTATGAAACTGGTATTCTTAATTTGGATGATAAAGACGGTCCTGGAAGCCACTGGACAGCGTATAAGAAATATAAAACACGTGTTGTTTATTTTGATAGTTATGGTAACCTTAGACCTCTCAAGGAAGTGATAATATATTTTAATTCAAATTATATATGTGATACCTATATAGATATATTAAAAACACTCATAACTATATAAAACCGCTTACTTGCATTTCTTATCATTTATTGTTTATTCATTAATATGATGTCATTTTATAATCAACTTTATAAAATATTATTATAATAAAATTAAATCTCTATTTAGCTATTGTCAAACACATTAGTTTATTTTGAAATTCATTATAAAAAAAATAAAGTTTTTTTAAGTTTTTTAAAAAAACACTTTGGACCTCTACAAAACATAACTTTCAAATGGATTTTGTAATATTTTATATAATCATAATGTTAGTTACGAACCTGCAGGTGGAGCATAATTCAGCGATTAAGCAGAAATGCGAAACCTATAAAATGATAAGAACAATTTCTAAGAATAATATAATTGTTTCAGTTAAAAGTAGATTTTATTTTATAATATTTTTTAGTGTTAAACGAGTAAAAGTAAAAATCAATTTACTTTCTTGATTTAAAGTTGTAATTCTCGAAATAAAGTTTTTTAAAAATCCATTCGGAATTCTACGTTTATTAACTTGTTTATCAATCTTATAATACATATAATTGTGGTCATTTATGTTTATATTTTTTGCAAGGTCAAGATAAATAAATGAATAAAAAGTATTTTAATTGTATTCATTTCATAGTAAACCTTTGATAGAACAATATGTCCTATACATTTGTCTTATCTAATAGAGATTTAATATTATCAACAAAAATATATCAACCAATTATTTTAGAAGAAGAAAACGAGTATGTAATAGGACTAATAGATTTTGTCACCTACAATACAATTCTAAATGTGGATAATATGAATAATATGTTTTATATTGGTAAACACAAAATTAAAATTCCAAGCGGTTCTTATGAAGTTTATGATATTACAAGGTATATACAACAACGACTTGTTGAAATAGAAAGTAGAAAAGAATCAATTTCAATTAACAACAAGATACCACCAGAAAAAACTATGAAAAGTAATACCATAACAAAACAAGCTACAACAATTAAACGAGACGTACCTGAATCAGAAGAGGATACAGTTTTGATAATGAGAACAAATAATAATTCATTAAAATCAGAAGTGAAAAGCAATAAATTTATCGATTTCGAAAAACCAAACACAATAACCTCATTACTAGGATTCGAAATGAAGAAACTTGCTCCTTCGAAAACAATCAGGTGTTTAGGTATCTTGGCATATAACTGACTTAAATAAAAGGGTTCTACCTAAGAATGTCGACCCATACTGAAATATTCTCTGATTACATTTTGATTTTCGCAGGATACATCATCGAAAATAAAAATTGAATTTGGTTTAGCGTCAGAAGGGTGCATTATATTTTCACTTCCACTAAATGTATAAAATCCAATTCCTTTTACTGGTTTTAATAATATTTCTAAATATTTATATTTTGGTTGTATTAAAGATTTTGAATAAACGTAGAAATTTTCAAATTTTAATCCTTCCGGATGTTCTAACAAATTAATCATCACTTTAGTTTTACCACAATTTGAAGGTCCTACTATCAGACATTCAATTGTTGCTGGAAATAGTTTTCTGTGTTTAAAAATCTTTGGTTTATTTATTTCTTCATAAATATTATTTTCAATTTTGTAGCATGTCCAAAAAACTCTATGCAAAAGATTTTTATTTTTTTCATTTTTTATTATTTTTTCTTACCTAAGCCGACCCTGATCATTTTACCTTTCAGAAAATTCTCGACTTTAACGGACTTTAACCGGCAAAACTATCGATTTTTTTAGACCGACCAATCAAATCTGGTGAATAAGGTCATGCGGCGTAAGTGGGAGAGTTTGAAGCGACGCGGGTTACTTTTTACCGGGATTTAGAATTCAGTCTAGTTTGGGTCTCTGTGCTGGCAAGTCATTTTGTACAACCCCTAGATTCAAATACCGGCAAATTTCCTTTAGATTTTCAAAGAATTACTTGCTATTTACCGTTTCTAATTAAGTTAAAGTCAGTGAGTGAGTGTGGAACCTCTCTGATGAAAAAGCTGTCTTGTATTACCGAAGAATCACTAGATTCTACTGTACCGTATAAATTGGGTGTGGCCCCATTTAATTCTCCTATCTAGGAAACAAACTGTAAGTCTTTTAATATAATTACTATTTCTTAACTACCAGAAAAAGTTGGGATACCATTTATTTCTTTGGCACAAAAACTTAATTGTGATCCGCCTGAATAATATCCAAGTGTGGGTAATTAACGTAAGAAGTGCTCATAAAATCCACAGTGAAACCGGTTTTTATAAAAAACCCGGTACCTTATCTACAGACTCCTAAAGTGTGCAAATTTCGAAACAGTTCGTCGCATACATGTTTCAGTTATCAGTGAAAGCGTTGCGCAGAGTCTGATTAAATATTTTTGTAACACCTTTATGGTAAATTTTTGGTTTCTTAATGTTTATCTTACTTTAATTGTTTTAATATAAATTATTATATGGTACCCCCCATCTTTTACTCGAGTAAAAAATCTTTTAAGCTAAAAGTGATTTACTATTTTTTTTATTAAATTTTGATACTTTTCAATTTCTTTTTCACATCACATTCTGCTTAAATGGGTACACAGAAATAACAATATAAAAATACTTAGCTGTTATTGAATGTGTAATATTGTTTCTATATGTGATTAAACACTAATGTGTTTTACTGTATTTTACCTTATTTCATTTGTTGATATTTTATATGTCTATTTGTTTCGTTCATCTGTTTGACTTATTACTACACACAGTAATAAAAATTGTTTATTGTTTATTTATATGTTTTATTTTCTGACCTGGTGTAAGTTATTCTGATCTAATCTCATTAACAACACGAATGAGACGTATTTCACTCATAAATCTTAGCTTTTGAACTGATTAAAATATATAGAGCTGTTGTGATAAGTAAGAACAAAAAGTAAGTATAACTTTTTCTTTCTAGTTTTTCTAATAAAAGTGTTTAATTTAAAACTTTAACCAGAACATCTACCGGTTTACTCAATTTTACCGCATCTTATCTTATATCTCTCATATCTTTCTTATTTTAACTTTATCTATAACATCTGATAAATCATTTTATCCAACATCTATATTTAATATTTTTTCCATCTGGGTTTCTTATATTTCCCCATCCTTATGATAAAAAAATAAGTGGCGCCCATTTACCTCCCCTTTTTCCATCATTTCTCTCATTTTATCTTTAGTCCCCTTTTAAATTCTTATATCTTTTCTTTTTCTAGTAAATATATCCCCTTAAATCTGGCTATTAAGATATCATCGAGCTCGTTCGAATCCACGCTCGCTCTCCTCCTACCCCCTGAGTGCCGTTCGCATTGGTTAGCCTCTATAAACGAGCATTTAACATCATAGAGAAAAAAGAGGTTACACTTTAGGGACGCCCACGACGTGGGGCTTGATGATAAAATCCCTATTTTTCCGACAATAAAATTACACACTTTTAATATCGACAATTTCCGTTACTTTTTCTTATCACAATGGCCAATTTTAAAGTAAATTTCTTAACTGCGGTTGAAATTATTTAAGTACCTAAGATCAGAAGAACAGCCACCACCAGGAAAATAGAGGATAAAAGAAAGTCCTCAAAAGAATGTTAACTAAAGAAACAAATGGTACAGTAACATCAGTAAATATTTTTTTCGTCTATCTTTTTCGTATCTTTAACAAACATAAATTAAAAGACTGGCTTTAACATGGAACTACTTATGTCGGCAAATCTTTTCTTTCGACCATTTTCTTTTTCATTCCTTTATCGATGGTTTCGTAATTTTTCTAGAAGAAATTTTTTTTTTGTTTTTCTACTCCTTATCGTATTTTATCTAAAAGAAAATAATTTTTTATTTTTCTACTCTATATCGTATTTTACCTAAAGGAAAAATAATTTTTATTTTTCTATATTTTTTTATTTTATCCAAAGGAAATTTTTTATTTTTCTACTCCATATCGTATTTTACCTAAAGGAAAAATAATTTTTATTTTTCTATATTTTTTTCGTATTTTATCTGAAGGAAAATTTTCTTAATTTTCCCCTCTCTATCGTATTTTTTCTACAGAAAAATAATTTCCATTTTTCTACTTTTCCTGTATTTCATCTATAGGAAAATCTATTTTATTTTTCTATATCTTTTTCGTATAATATCTAAAGGAAAATATTCTTCATTGTCCTATTCTCTACCGTATTTTATCTAAAGGAAAATATTCTTCATTGTCCTATTCTCTACCGTATTTTATCTAAAGGAAAATATTCTTCATTTTCCTATTCTCTATCGTATTTTTATCTAAAGGAAAATATTCTTCATTTTCCTATTCTCCACCGTATTTTATCTAAATGAAAATAATTTTTTATTTTTTCTACTTTCTACTGTAGCTTATCTAAAGGGAAATATTTTTCATTTCTCTAATTTTTTCTACATCTTATATTAGGGGAAATAACGTTTCGTTAAAATTTTGTTTACCGTTTACCATCTATCTCTATCCATCTACTTAACCAATGTTTCTCTGTACGGTTATAAAAGTGGAGTCCGCATGACAAATATCTCTGTATTGTCCCAGCGTGGAAAATTTGTTTTTACTTGAACTATCGTATCGTAAGTGAAAATAAATTTCACTTAATTATCGTTTATCTACCGTTCAAGTGAACTATCACTTGAAATTATCTTACCGTAAGTGAAAACATATTTCACTTAAATAACGTTTACCTACCGTTCAAGTGAAGTAACACTTGAAATTATCTTATCGTAAGTGAAAACATATTTCACTTAACTACCGTTTACCAGCTCAAGTGAATCATCACTTGATATAAGTGAAAACATATTTCACTTAATTATCGTTTATCTACCGTTCAAGTGAATTAACACTTGAAATTATCTTACCGTAAGTGAAAACATATTTCACTTAACTACCGTTTACCAGCTCAAGTGTATTAACACTTGAATATATCGTTTTGTAAGTGAGAACACACTTCACTTAACTAACGTACCGTTCAGTAAAAACTATCACTGCTGTTTATATGTCTCGTTATTTCCCCTAGTTTCTTCATTAAGCTTGAAATTGACACTCCAAAGCCTTAAGTCTCTGATTCCGATGATTCTTCTGAAGATGAACTCTCCGAATAGGAACGAATGTTTCTTTGTTTTCTTAGAAGTATCCGTATAAGCTTTTCTTTTTATCTCCCCTGTTTTACTACCTTTTCTCTTTTTAACATCTCACCCGGACTCAACTGTAAATATGTTTCGTTATCTCCTTCCCGGTTGGGAGGCGGGAATATAAAGAATACCCCCAAAGTGTTAAACTGCTTGTCGTAAGAGGCGACTAAATGGAACCCCTTTCCCTTTTCTTTTTTCGTTCAAACTCCATACTTCTCGTTAATCTCCTCCCCGTTAAGGAGGCGGGATTATGTAGAATACCCCCAAAGAGATAATTTGCTTGTCGTAAGAGGCGACTAAGTGCAACCTTTTCCCTTTTCTCTTTTGTTCAATTTCCTTATGTCTTGTTAACTTCCTTAGCTATATGTTTCTCTATGTCCAACTTTTATTTTTCGTTTAAGTGTATTAAGACTTATACTTATCGTTTTGAAGGAGAAAGTTTACTTCCCCTTACTTATCGTTTATCTATCGTTTAAGTGTTTATCACTTGAACATGTCATCTCGAAAGGGAAAATACTTTTCTCTTACCTACCGTTTACTTACCTAATAAGTAACTTAACACTTATCTCTATCGTCCCGAAAGTAAAAATTTACTTTCCCTCATTTACCGTCCATTTACCTAATAAGTGTATTAACACTTGTTGATATCGTACCGAAGGAGAAAATAATAATAATAATAATAATAATCTTTATTGATCCATTCAGACATTACAAGAATGTATTGGACAAGTCAGTATTACAAAGAAATACAAAGGAGAAAAAGTTTCTTTTAAATTTTTTAAAATAAGTACCTACTGATTACCACAATGGTATTAAAAAAAAAACAATTAAAAAATAGTCACAATTAAATAAAAGTCACAATTAAATATTTTTAAATACAGACCATAACAAAAACAGTTAAAACAGTTAAAAGTTGTCAAAAGTAGTTAAAAACAGTTAAAAACAGTTGTTATTGTGATAACAAATTATTGTCCTGGAAATATTCATCAACACTGTAGTAGCCTTTACTTGTCAACACATGCTTAATGGCCTTTTTGAATCTTATTATGTCCAAGGATTTAAGACAATCAGGAAGATGGTTAAAAAGTTTAATGCTTTGATAGGTGGGGGATAATTCATATTTAGATGTTTTATGAATGGGAATTGTAAGAGTGTTCGTTTGCCTTGTATTATATTTATGATAGTGTGATAACTTACTCAAATGGTGTTCTTTATCTTTTAGATGTAAAAGAGAGTTATAAATATAAATGCAAGGAACCGTCATTATTTTATTATCCAGAAAAACAGGTTTGCATGAGTCATGTGGTTTTAAATTGTAAATCAGACGAATAATTCTTTTTTGAGAGATGAAAACTCTTTTCCAGTTAGAAGCGTTACCCCATAGAACAATGTTATAATTAAGATGACTGTACACTAGGCTGTAGTATACAGTCATCACAGCATACAAAGGCATAATATTTTTTATTTTGCTAATGGCAAAATATGATTTACTCAGTTTTTTGCAAACAGCTTCAATGTGGTAGTTCCATTTTAAATTATTATCTAAGTTAACTCCTAGAAATTTTATAGAGTTCTTTGATTTCAATTGTTTGCCTTGATAATCCAAAGTTAAATCGCGATTTTGTGTGGTACTGAAATATATACATTCTGTTTTATCCAAGTTAACCATTAATCCATTAGCATTACACCAATTGGTGAATGCTTCAATTAAACTGAGACAGGTATGATTTAATTCCTCCAGGGTATGTGCTGAGATAGCTAAGGAACTGTCATCAGCAAACAATATTAGCATGCTAGCATCAATATAATCTGGAAGGTCGTTAATAAATAACAAAAATAGGAGAGGTCCCAGCACAGAACCCTGGGGAACACCTAAATCCACCGGATAGACTCTAGAATTACTTTCTCTTATACTGACAAACATTGACCTTTCATTTAAAAAACTAAAAAGCCAGTCAAGAAAGATGCCCCTGAAACCAAGATTATATAACTTTTTTTCAATGAATTCAAACTTTGTTTCTCGTAACTACCGCTTACCTACCTTATGAGTGTTTTAACACTTGTATTTTTTTTCTTGAAGGAAAAAATAGTTTTTCCTTTATCTACCGTTAACCTACCGTATAAGTGCGTCTGCACTTATGAATTAATTATCGTATCGTTCAGTAATATCTATTACTGTTTTATGTTTAGAAAACATTTTTTTATTACCTTATTTCTCGTTCATCATCCATAAACTACTTGTTATCTTTGATATGGATATAAGACGGTTATCGTACATTAGTGGAAGACACATAAAAAATTTTTTTGAAAATTTTTTTTTGAAAATTTTTTTGAATTTTTTTTGAAATTTTTTAGTTTTTTTGTTCTTTCATACAATTTTATACCTTTACATATCGTGGTTTAAAGAACTTTGATCCGCCACATGACTACTATTGGAATCACTTTACTTTTTTTGACTAACAAAATTCAATCTTAACTACTTCTTCTGGAATTTTATTTTGACCTTGCAATTTGTCACGAGAGATAAGCCTAGGAAAGCCGTAGGGAATTCTTTCCGGTAGTGGGTCTGTTGAGATTGTAAGGAAGACAGATAAAATTTCTTTCTCCTCTCTTTCTTTTCCTCTATTACTTACTCTATTTTTTTTCTAGCCAGGATTGAAGACTGTTAGGATAATTTGTATTTAAGATTTGTTAGATTCCTGTTAATGTCTTAGTGTGATCTATAACCTTAAGTTTTTTAATAAATGTTCTCAATGAGAACTATATTTTTAGTAATTACTGTTTCCTTCTCTTCCTTACTGTATATTCGTTGATACCTTTAACATCAACCAAGCAGGACGGAACATTTCCAAACATCTTTCAGATGTTAACGTATCACGTACTTACCTTGACTGTCGGATCTAATGGAGCCGGTAGGCTTATTAGATTCCTAATTATAACTATCGTCCGTGTTTCTTTCTTCCTTTTCAAAATTAATATTAACAGTTTGGTTTAAATTCAGCTTTTTTCTTTATAGGAGTTCCTAAAAAGGGAAATACGCGTTGTGCCTCCTATGGGAAATTTTACTTATGGGAACATAGCATTCTTTACTTTCTTCCTTGTGTGTGTGAATGTAGCGTGTGTCCTGACATCTTATGTCAAGGGCAATATAAATACTTTTTTTGTCGATTTGCATTAAAGATACCACTTAGTGCTGCCCGTCTAGGCCGAGCTGTACACTTTTTGTTTCCGTGCAGAAACTTCGGAGTAGACCTGTTCCCGATCACTTTGTGATCTTCCGGTTGGCCGGTACCGTTTATAAAAATCTGGTCACATAGTATCGAAGATCTATTGATCTGATACATTTTACTTACCTTGTGGTTCTTCAAACTCTGGTGTAGTTTCACTTGTATATTAATGCACTAATGAATAGTGTGAATATTATATCGCATTCAATAACTGACACTAATACCCCAATTTTACCTAGATAGGTGTCGTTCTCGTTAAGATCGCTTTTCTACATCTTGATGTTCACTACCTTTATCAGCTTCAGTTTTTTAAACACGCTACTGTTGTTCCAACCATAGCTTATCTTTCTTTAAAAACTGTTTTCTACCCAGTTTTTTTTCTTCGGAAGGGGCTGTGTAGCATGTCCAAAAAACTCTATGCAAAAGATTTTTATTTTTTTTATTTTTTATTATTTTTTCTTACCTAAGCCGACCCTGATCATTTTACCTTCCAGAAAATTCTCGACTTTAACGGACTTTAACCGTCAAAACTATCGTTTTTTTTTAGACCGACCAATCAAATCTGGTAAATAAGGTCATGCGGCGTAAGTGGGAGAGTTTGAAGCGACGCGGGTTACTTTTTACCGGGATTTAGAATTCAGTCTAGTTTGGGTCTCTGTGCTGGCAAGTCATTTTGTACAACCCCTAGATTTAAATACCGGCAAATTTCCTTTAGATTTTCAAAGAATTACTTGCTATTTAGTGTTTCTAATTAAGTTAAAGTCAGTGAGTGAGTGTGGAACCTCTCTGATGAAAAAGCTGTCTTGTATTACCGAAGAATCACTAGATTCTACTGTACCGTATAAATTGGGTGTGGCCCCATTTAATTCTCCTATCTAGGAAACAAACTGTAAGTCTTTTAATATAATTACTATTTCTTAACTACCAGAAAAAGTTGGGATACCATTTATTTCTTTGGCACAAAAACTTAATTGTGATCCGCCTGAATAATATCCAAGTGTGGGTAATTAACGTAAGAAGTGCTCATAAAATCCACAGTGAAACCGGTTTTTATAAAAAACCCGGTACCTTATCTACAGACTCCTAAAGTGTGCAAATTTCGAAACAGTTCGTCGCATACATGTTTCAGTTATCAGTGAAAGCGTTGCGCAGAGTCTGATTAAATATTTTTGTAACACCTTTATGGTAAATTTTTGGTTTCTTAATGTTTATCTTACTTTAATTGTTTTAATATAAATTATTATATGGTACCCCCCATCTTTTACTCGAGTAAAAAATCTTTTAAGCTAAAAGTGATTTACTATTTTTTTTATTAAATTTTGATACTTTTCAATTTCTTTTTCACATCACATTCTGCTTAAATGGGTACACAGAAATAACAATATAAAAATACTTAGCTGTTATTGAATGTGTAATATTGTTTCTATATGTGATTAAACACTAATGTGTTTTACTGTATTTTACCTTATTTCATTTGTTGATATTTTATATGTCTATTTGTTTCGTTCATCTGTTTGACTTATTACTACACACAGTAATAAATATTGTTTATTGTTTATTTATATGTTTTATTTTCTGACCTGGTGTAAGTTATTCTGATCTAATCTCATTAACAACACGAATGAGACGTATTTCACTCATAAATCTTAGCTTTTGAACTGATTAAAATATATAGAGCTGTTGTGATAAGTAAGAACAAAAAGTAAGTATAACTTTCTCTTTCTAGTTTTTCTAATAAAAGTGTTTAATTTAAAACTTTAACCAGAACATCTACCGGTTTACTCAATTTTACCGCATCTTATCTTATATCTCTCATATCTTTCTTATTTTAACTTTATCTATAACATCTGATAAATCATTTTATCCAACATCTATATTTAATATTTTTTCCATCTGGGTTTCTTATATTTCCCCATCCTTATGATAAAAAAATAAGTGGCGCCCATTTACCTCCCCTTTTTCCATCATTTCTCTCATTTTCTCTTTAGTCCCCTTTTAAATTCTTATATCTTTTCTTTTTCTAGTAAATATATCCCCTTAAATCTGGCTATTAAGATATCATCGAGCTCGTTCGAATCCACGCTCGCTCTCCTCCTACCCCCTGAGTGCCGTTCGCATTGGTTAGCCTCTATAAACGAGCATTTAACATCATAGAGAAAAAAGAGGTTACAATTTTCAAAGACGTACCATGTTTTACAATTTTCATCTTGCACATATTTTAACTAAATGAATAATTTGAATACTTTCAGTTTATTTATATAAAATAAAACAGCATTTTTTGTTATTATTTTATTTTTTACAATAAGTATACCAGAAGTACAAATTAAAGACATTTTCTAATGAACAAAAAAAATTCTTACCTTTGCGAAATTAAATAGGAATACACTTTTTGTAATTTTACCATAGAAATTTTTAACAGTGTACTAAAGAACCTTTATAACAACCAATTGTAGTGACGTAATCGTGTGATATTGAAAATTTCTACAGAATTTGCAAAATCATCAACCAGTATCAGAATAACCGGAGTCGGACAGTACGACCACGGGCCAGGTATCTGTTTTAAGTACACTGATTAGTTGGACTGGACCACGACCGCTCTTTAAGCGGATTAACGTTGTATTCTAAGAATTAAAACATTCACTATTGACTTGACATATTATTTATTATAAATGTGAATTATAATAAGACATAATTTTTATAAAATCTTTTTGTGATAACAGGCCATGTCTATATTTTGATATCTTAGATTTAATAAAACCATTTTTTTTTCTGTGTTACACTTTTTAGTTTTTTGGTGTAACATTTTACGAAATGTATTTTAATATATGTTTCTGCTTAATAGTTTATTAAAATATTTACAAAATTAAACAAACTTGGGTGAGAACTATAAAAATAAGAATTACAATAAGAATGAAATGATTCACACGCGTTTGTGGTTCTGTAAATACTATCTGTAGTACAAGCTCACATACTTGAGTGAACATTACTTTTCTGCATCTATATAAGTTTCCATGATATAATCGTAGAATTTTGAAAGATTTGGATTACTGGGTATTATTGAATGAATTTCTTTAGAAAAAAAAGTTTCCTGCTTCATGAGGGTCTAAAAATTGAAGTTCAAAAAATTGTTTAAGAAAATTGACTCAAATCCGTTTTTCGTGGAGTTACACTTCTTAAACAAACTAAATTAACTAGATACTTATAAAGGATAATGATGCTTACTAAAACGTTGCTGGATTTAAAAAAATATTTTAAAATTTGATAAAAATTAAAACTCTATTACTACTCTGCTACTACTCTAATGATATTGTAATTGTTTTCAAAGAATCCTATTAAATCGATTAGAAAATAAAATTTTATCCTGGTCGAACTGAAGGATGTGCTTAATTTAACCTTTTTCAAAAAAGGATTAATGCAGGTACTCGTGGTCCAACTAACCGGTTCCCAGAATAACAACTTGACATTGAACTTAGCAAGAAGTTACATAAGAAAAAATATAATTTTTTTAACTATAAAGAAAATAGTAAACATAAATCTTTAGGGTTAGAGTGATAACAGACTTTGCTTTTGCTGACTAAAATTTAGTTATAATATGCACTTGACACCACTAAAGTAAATATACAAAGCATTAGTACATATTTCACAATGTATACAAAATAAGAAACAAGGAAGTTTATAAAATATTAGATTTTTCGATCCAGCTATAATGCGACCTATCAAACCCCAACCATTAAACGTAGATTTTATTGCCTTTTTTTCTCAGCACTTTTTCAACAAGGTAAACATCAGGATTTTTTGACTTTTGTAGCTCTTCCTCGTAAAATGCTCCTTTAATTGACGATCCATGTAAATCCTCCAACATGTGTATGTTACGGGATTAGTTATGTTCACTTTGGTAATTTTAAAAAGCTCTGTAGTTCAATTAGGTGTATAGCCTTTATCAAATAGATGCTTTGCCTTGCTTATGCGCACCACATCTCCAATTTTATATTTTCGCGGGCCTGCTATTTTCAAATAATTATAATGTTGCTTTAGAATCTCTTTTTCATTGGATCTGTTTACCTGAGACGGCTTTTGACCAATCGTTCTATGTTTGCTTTCGTTGTACTCGTTTGTAATTTTCGGTAACACATCTATCCACCTGTACGTACCGTTTAAGCTAAAATGCTTGTACAATTTTGTTTTCAGCGTTCTAATAACTTTTTCCGCCATACTTGCTTTCATTTTGGTAAATGTACTGTAATGATTTATGCCATGTTTCTGCATAAGATTTTGAAATTTTGTGTTGTAAAACTCTTTGCCCTGATCAGATTGAAGATTTTACGGTTTGCGTTTTCCTATAATATCGGCAAAAACTTTCGTGATTTCTTCACCAGTTTTCGATTTCAACGGCCGAGTCTAGAGAAATTTCGAGAAGCAGTCGATTACCACTAGAATCATTTTAAACGTTCGATTCTGAGTTGCGTAAGAACTCATTTCAGCCAAATCAATTTGCCATAAATCATCCAAACCTTTAATAATTGTTCGTCAACGAGTAGTAGTGAAGATTCTATCTATATGGAAGAAGTAAATAGAATTTTTACGAAGACAAAGTAAAACGTGAAAATTATTTGCTGCTACAATCATCTTTCACAATTGAGGGGTATGTTATAACAGTTGGTTTATCTCCCGCAAGAACATTTTCTCCAGCTATTATTTTATCAGAATACTGTAAACCAAGTAAATTGTTGGTTGGAAAAATGGAATGGCTTGATCTTATTAAATTTTTAAGCAGAAGAACATTTTTTATTGAACCACTACCGACCTACGCAGATGAGTATGATCCAGTAACATTTTCATGTGGAGATTTTTGTACAATACGACAGTTGGTATACGATGACACCAAGTTCATAGAAGTTGCAAAACATGGTGTAGGATATCATCTAACATAAAAGGATGTAGATCAACTTGTTAGAGTACATCATTTTATCGTAGCTTACCACATTTCACTTATAGAAAATATTAACTTTAATTGTTATTATAATACTGTTATAGATATTATTAAAAGAAATTTTAATGATAACTGTTTTCAAGCATTAAATGTATTTTGTGAAATATGTACTGATCCTTTATTATGTAACGCTTTGCGTCAGTATATTTACTTTTATAAACAAAATGTAATAAGAGATTTAGAAAATATATAATAAACTTGTATAAAAAATCATGACTTTTATTTTAAAGTCGATAATTATAGCGTCAAAAAATGTTATTTTATCGTTACAAAATTCATGAACGTCACAGTACCAAAATGTAAAACGTCAAAACGTTAAAACAGCGTTAAAATTTGTCGTTTCAACGTTTTAAAAAATAAGTAAGAAGAAATTTTCGATTTACATGTATTTCTTATGGAAAAACATCATTTCAAAGTAACAAAAAACCATCAGTTTTTGACGTTTTATCGTTATTAAATTTATAAACGTCAAAGTGTCAAAAATAGACGTCTAAACGACGAATTTGAACGTTTTTTGGTCGTTTCAACGGAACATAATAAAAAGAAATATTCTTGGTTTTATTTATAAAGACTTATGTTTACTATTTATATTTCAATTATAATTTTTTTATTTAATTTTCTTTATAGTTAAAAAAATTATATTTTTTCTTATGTAAAAAATTTGTTGGGTAATAAATAAAACACGAGTTATAGCCACGCCACTGATAGGATCATACAAAAAGAAGATGCAACATCCGCTAAAATAGCAGAAACGCAAATTCAGCTTTTTCAAATTATATCATAAACAAATTATATTCAATTATAATTCATTCTGACTTGATTCATTCATTCTAAAGAAAACACATATTTTATATTATATTATATTTTACACTTGGTTAAATAATAAAAATTATTTTTAAAAAACCTTTTTCGTAAACACAACATTTAAGTCACGTAAAACGTTTTCAAAAAATTTTTTTTTACATACTTCAATTTTTTTTTAGAAACAGTATAATAATAATAAGACTGCAACTTCTTGCTAAGTTCAATGTCAAGTTGTTATTCTAAAAGTATTCGATGATTTTGCAAATTCTGCAGAAATTTTCAATATCACGCGATTACGTCACTACAATTGGTTGTTATAGAGATTCTTTAGTACACTGTTAAAAATTTTTATGGTGAAATTACAAAAAATGTATTCCTATTTAATTTCTTAAAGGTAAGAGTTTTTTTTTGGGGATTAGATAAATTAAACACGTAATTAAAAAATCAAAACTTTTATTTCAATGTACATTTTGATCTTTTTCAATATTTTGTCCTTCTCCGTCAAGTTCTACTAGTTGATCAAAATCCAATTCAAGTGGTTCAATATAATGAATATTTTGCTTCGATACAGTTCTTCTTACTTCATCAACATCTTCATCTACAAAAATGTATCGATATCGTCGAACCACTCTCTCTACCACCTTGAATTCATCCATGTTTTCCATTTTACTTCTTATGTATTTTATCGGCAGTTGCTGAAACTTTCGTTTTAAAGTTTCAGCTCGTGGCGAATATGACAAGCTTATAAAAACTTTATCGTTTTGAAGTGAGATTTTTTTTACACCATATCTGAATTAAAAAGAACAAATTAAAATTAAAATAAAAAGTAAAAGAAAATATAGAATGAAAAACAAAATAAACTTACTTAAACAACTGCTTCATGAAAATGAGCACATCTTTGGGAGGAAAGTTTATCTTGTCCTCTGTAAAAATCACTAGAGTGCATGGAACTGAAGCCATTTTTTGAACACTGTGTATTATTGTTATTCAACTTGAAACACTGTATGATTTAATAAATTTTGTTTATGCGTTTATATACAAATTTTTTGCTGAAATTGCAGTTTTCGAAAACACATGATAGGTTTCTATAGTCGAGCCGTTCAAAAGATGGAATAATCACGTGAACGGCACGCACTCTTTGAATATTACTCTCCCCAACAAACGTCATCAGTCCGATTTACACCACTCAACAAAGAAGTACTCACAAAAGATGCTTACAATTTATATTATCTCTGGTATGAGTACGGTGTAAACTGTTCTTCGTTATTTCAGTTTAGAAGGCGTGGCATCGTACAATTACGGCGGCCAGTCACTGATCACGCGTCCTTGAATTCCATCTTTTGAACGGATCGAGTATAGGCACAACAACAAAGTATTACAGAATTACAAAATTGCACGTGGTATAAACAACGTCATGCAATAATTTGCTTAGTCACACTTTTTTGATGTGTATATTTTTAAATAATTATTTAGTATCCAAGAAGATAAATTAAAAAAAAATCGAAAAAATCGCCACGTGTTGATCTATGATAAGTCACGTTTTGTGTAATGCACCTGCGATAATTCTTAGTATCTAAGCAAAAGGTTATCACTTATCACATGTTCTTTTTGTATATCTAAGCAAAACTTGCTTACGTATTTGTTATTGTTCTATAAATTAAAACAGAATATGTCCCGGACATCAGTGCAAAGTAACAACCACGAAGTATAACAACTATTAACGATCATGTCAAGCAAACTCGATCAGATGTCAGATGCTGTAGTAGCTAATGTGAAATCGGTGAGTAGAATAATTAAATTTAAAAAAGATTATCAAACTCATATTAAAAATTTAAAAAAAGTTATATTAGTTTTAAAAAGAGGTCTTCGAAACAAAGATCAAAATTTAGGTAATTTTGTGAAAATTGAAAATAATTTAGCTATATTAAAATATTACCTAAATCAATTTAAAATTAATTTAAAAAATAAACGTTTACAAAAGAGGCAATTAGTATGGGAGGATTTGGATTCTTGTTTTAATAATCGCATTAAAACGGGAATCATAATGAACTTGAAATTTAAAGATCCTAAAATTTTTCTCGATAAAGCATTTAAAATTTTTGTTCATAGAATTAAAAAAGAATTGGTGAAATCAGTATTAAAGGTAAATGTTATTTTAGCTGGTATATTTATTAAACCATCCCAAAATTTAGAACGTTCAACTAAATATTTCAGTACAAAAAATGATATTATTGATTTGAATACGGATTTAGTTGAATGGTATGCTACTAATATTACAAATAAAATTTTAACCAAGATGGAAGAATTTCAAGAGCGTGATTCAGGCTGGGCTCTAATTGAAATTCTATTTTTAAAAGTTCATATAAATTCATATAATCCTATAAATGTTGGTATTTCAACATATGTTGATGTACCTCCATTTATACAGAAAACCAAAGGTGTAAATAATATTAAAAATAACGATGTATTTTGTTTTCTTTGGGCTATCGTTGCTGCATTACATCCTGCACCCAAAGACAAAAATGTTTTACGAACATCTTCTTACCCTCATTTTAGTACAATATTAAAGTATGAGGGAATTAATTTTCCAATTGAATTGAAAGATATTTCTAAATTTGAAAAAATGAATAAATTAAATATTAATGTTTTTACTGTTTTAAATAATGAAGTACTACCTATAGTTTTATCAAAAAATGATTTTTCCATAAAAATTAACTTATTAATGCTTTCGTGTCAGTTGGAAAATTTTGCTGAAGAAGATAATCCTAAAATATTTTATCATTTTGCATTAATTAAAAATTTGGGACATTTAATAAATAGACAAGTTGGAAATATCAGAAATAAGAAATGGTACTGTGACAGGTGTTTAAATCACTTTATTTCAGAGTCAAACTTAAATAAACATGTTTTAGATTGTAAACTTTTAAACGACACTAACGTATTATTACCTCAGAAAGGGAAAAATATTTTATCATTCAAAAATTTTAAAAACCAATTAAAAGTACCATTTGTTATATATGCAGACATTGAAAGTATTTTGACTGATTACGTTGATGTTGGTAAAACAGACAAATCGGAAAAATATCAAAAACATGAAGCATTTAGCATTGCTTACTACTTAAAATATTCATATAATGATTCGTTGTCAAAATTTGCTTTATACACAGGAAAGGATTGTATAATTTGGTTTGTTAGACAGTTAAAACAAATAGCTATTAAAATTAATACTATTTTTAACAATCCTCTACCTCTAACACCAATGACTTTGGAAGAGAAAAGACATTTTACAAATGCAAGTAATTGTTTTGTTTGTGAAAAGCCTTTTCTCCTGAGTGATAAAAAGTGTCTAGATCATTGTCATTTAACAGGTAAATATCGTGGACCATGTCATAATGCATGTAATTTAAATTTTAAAGATTCTCATAGTATCCCTGTAATTTTTCACAACTTATCTGGTTACGATTCTCATTTTTTAATTAAATCTCTTTGTAGTGAAATACAGGGTAATATAACTTTACTACCTTTAAATAAGGAAAAATATATTTCATTTTCCAAATATATTAAAAATACCAAATTGAATTTTAGATTTTTAGATTCATTTAGATTTATGTCTAGTAGTCTAGATAAACTTTCTTCGTATTTGGATAACAGGCAGAAACAAATAGTTAAAAAATATTTTCCAAATAATTCAAAATTTCAATTAGTAACAAGAAAAGGTATATTTCCTTATGAGTATATAAACTGTTGGGAAAAATTGCAGGATACTTGTTTACCAACATGTGATAAATTTTTTAGTAAACTTCAAAATTTAGAGGTCTCTGATAGTGACTATAAGCATGCTTGTAATATATGGAATACATTTAATATAAAAACATTACAAGAGTATGCTGAGCTCTATTTAAAAACGGATGTTTTGCTTTTGGCAGATATTTTTGAAAGTTTTAGAGATCAATGCTTGAAAACGTATCACTTGGACAGTTTACATTATTATACTGCTCCAGGTTTGGCGTTTGATAGTATGTTGAAAATAACTAAAGTAGAATTAGAGTTATTTACTGAAGATGAATCTGACATGGCACTTTTTATTGAAAGGGGTAAAAAAGGAGGAATTTCACAATGCATTAACAGATATGCTAAAGCAAATAATAAATACATGAAATATGGATACAATTCTAATGATAGGGATTGGTATCTCATGTATTTTGATGTAGTTAATCTATATGGTGCTGCAATGTGTTGTTCCCTACCTTATGGAGGTTTTAAATGGGTAGATGATTTAGATATTTATAACGAAGACTTTATGAACATTTCAGAAGACAATCATTACGGTTACATTTTAGAAGTTGACATTGAATACCCTAAACATTTATTTGAAAGCCACAAAGACTTACCACTCCTTCCAGAACATTTAGTGCCACCGGTGTCAAATTCAGAAATGCCAAAATTATTACCTACATTTTATAAAAAAGAAAGATATGTAATTCATTATTTGAATATACAACAAGCTGTAAAATTGGGTGTAAAGATAACCAAAATTCATAGAATTTTAAAATTTAAACAATCAAAATGGTTAAATTTTTTTATAGATTTAAATACTGAATTGAGAAAACAAAGCAAAAATGAATTCGAAAAAGATTTTTATAAACTAATGAATAATTCACCTTTCGGCAAAACTATTGAAAACGTAAGAAAATATAGAGATGTTAAATTGGTTACTAAATGGGAAGGAAGGTTTGGTGCAAATTACTACATATCTCAACCAAATTTTCACAGTTGTGAAGTATTTGATAGAGATATGGTTTTAATTGAAATGAAAAAATTAAAAATTGTATTTAATAAACCTATTTTTGTTGGTATGGCAATATTAGATATTTCAAAAACATTCTTATACAATTTTCACTATAATTACATTATACCAAAATTTCAAAACTTCAAAACTTTTATATTGTGATACAGATCCCCTAATATACCAATTCTTTGATGATGACATATACCAACACATAAAAAATGATAGTCATATGTTTGATACATCTGACTATCCTGAAAAAAATATTTTTGATATCCAACAAAAAAATAAAAAGGTATTAGGATTAATGAAAGATGAAAATCATGGTCAAATTATGTTGGAATTTGTGGGATTAAGATCAAAAATGTATTGCATAAAATTAGAAGTTGATAAAGAAATCCGAAACAAAAAAATTAAAGAAAAAGAATTGGAACGGTTTAATCAAAATTATATTTAAAATTTTATATCTAATCTTAGTATAATCAAAAAGGCAAGGGTATTCAATCATCAGCATTACGTTTAATTTCGTTTGATGACTATTATAATTGTCTGTTTTATCAAACTGAATACATAGTTGATCAAAATATAATCAAATCAAAAAAAACATAATGTTTTTACCCTTCGTGAAAATAAATTGGCATTAAATCCTCTTGATGACAAAAGAATCGTTTTGTATACTACACCTGATACATTACCATGGGGATTTCATGATTAAAATAAAAAAAAAATTGATAATCTTTTCTGATTTATTTATTCTGCTATGGTATTTTATCAGCAGTAATGTGAAAAGAAGTAAGAACAAATTAAAAAAAAATGTAAGAAAAAAAAAAACTCTTTGTGTTTTTATTTTAGAACACAGACATTGAATTAATACAGATTAAATGGAATAATGTTTTTATTGATCAAGAACGATTTAAAAAACTTTATAAATCAGAGATGAGAACCATAATTCCGATTCAAAAAACACCGTTACTATATAATAAGAACAAGGGTTATGGAAGTCTATGGTGCGGAGACTGCGTTAAAATTTTCTGTTTTTGTAAAGAATCCATTAGACGAAATAATGTATTAATAAAACGAAAACTTTCTAAAGATGACACTTCTTACAATCAAAAAATGTATGGAACAATATGGTGTAGCTCTTGTAAAAAATATTTTTGCTTCTGTGAAATATCTGTAGATATTCACCTAAATCCAAATTCACTTTACTGTAATGAAACAATGCATCCTGATTCTTAAACTCATCTCTATAGAAATATTTCACAGACGTAAGTAAGAAATAAATAAATAAAGAAAGAAATACAGTTAACATTTATCTAACAGTAAAATTTTGTTTAAGTCATGTTTCAATTTACCAATTCCTTCGAGGGAAACTCTACTCAATATCAAAAGAGAAATAATTACCAATGATATGTACACTTGGAGTAATATTTATCAAGCCCAACCTTTTTTCCCAGAAGATTGGATAATCTTGGGGGAAGAATACCAATATGCTTTACTTGTTGATGCGTACACACAATATTATTGGACATGGATCAAATGGAATATATTTTATGATATTAATATATTTAAATATTATTCTTTATAAAAAAAAATATTTTTAAAAAATAGTTTAAAAAAATATTTAGAGATTTTATAATTTTATTAATATTGATTTATAATTTTATACATTTCATTATTTATTGAAAAAATAAAACATATTTGATTCCAATAGATATTTTATTTACTTAAACCAAAATAATTTTCAAATTCAAGCGAGGCTAGGCTCGGCTAATGTTAGTACGACTCTGCTAAATATCTAAAAATCGACAGTACGCCTCTGCTTACTTACCAACAACTGTATGTGACGTAGACGGAGCTGTTTGTCTAACACATTTCAACTTTCTTTTCCAAGTCAGTTGATAGCTGTGTTGGTTAAGGCGTCAATTTTGTACACATGAGTTTGTGGGTTCGAATACCACAACAGACATCACACAGAATTTTTTTTCTACACTTATTCTCATACAAAATTATTCTAAGTTCTATTTGGGCACTGGGGTTGATTAGGGGTGGTAGGGTGACTAAAATCACATTGGGGTAGTCATGAGGGGTAGTCAAGGTACGGTGAAAGAAAAAGGTCAAATTACAGGTAAATTAAAGGTAAGTTCTTGTAGGACAGGTAAGTGGAGGTGAGTGAAGATTATAGCGGGTCTTCTGAACTGGATGGCATGCTTACCATCGGTCACAGAACCCCGCTACCTATACTACCCGGCACCATCTGGCTCCAGTCCATCCAACCGCGCTGTGACGACACATTCGCAGCTCGCCGGAAGTTCGATATCATCGATTAGCTTAATCGAGGCATTGTCAACTTGTTTTCGGTGCAGGAATATTTCTTCATTACCAGTACGAAGGATACGTCGGTGAAGATCCAAATGAAAACCACAGTGGAGCATAACATTCATGCCCAGAACAACATCTTCATCAACGTCAGCCACCAGCACCGAGTGAACCAGAGAGGTTGGACCAAACTGTAGCGTCACCTGTATCTCACCGTAGACTTTAGCAGAATCTCCGGTAGCGGTACGCAGTCTGCAACTGGTAGGCCACATCTTCTTTCGCATAATGATGAATGGTCGAACGATAGTTTTCGTAGCTCCAGTGTCTAGCAGCATGCTAAAGTTCTTCCAATCGATGAGGCCATCCACATATAAGCTGTCTACGTGATGTCGCAGAGTTGCCAATTTAATGGTGTGAGGGGCTTCGGGAATGTTTGGGGTCGATTTTGCCCTCCAGGAGTCGACCCGTTCTAGTTTTCCTGCTGCTGGAGTACTTCAGCGGGAGATTTTTCTTTTTGGGGGCAAGTATTTCTTATATGGCCTAGTTCTCTGCAGTTCCAGCATCTCACTGGGCGCCTTCTTTTTGGAGATAACTTCATTAACCTCTCTACTACCGCTTCAACGTCGCTAACGAAATGAACAGCATGGTCGTAGTTACCGGTGACTTCCCTTAGTCGAGCAACTCCACGTGAGGCCTCCGTCGCCGCCTCAAACTCAAGGGCAATGGTGGAGGCGTCCACAAGAGTCTTCGGCCGCGCCAACCGTACAGCGCGCTGCAACTCGACGTCTCGAAGACCATCGGTGAAGGTTTGGACTGCTAGGCACTCCAGGAAATCCTCCGCTGCATTTGAATACGCAAGTGGTACCATTCTTGCTACATCTGCCTCAAATTCCTGGATAGTTTCTCCATTTTTCTGTTTTCGGCTCTTTAACTGCATTCGGTACACCGGTTGTAGATGAGTTTGACCATAACGCATCTCTAGACGATTGACCAATAACTCAAAGTTGTCAGCTTCATCCGGTGTCAATGATTGCAAGACGTCTAAAGCTTCGCCTCGCAGAGCTACGGTTAGGGACAATGCCTTCTCCTGGAATGACCATCCATTAGCTCTGGCCGCTGCGTCGAATTGTTTCAGGTAATTTGGCCAGGAAGTCTTCCCGTCGAAGGTTGGTGGTTTCGTCGTCGTTCGTACCTGGGTAGTCTTCCCATTTCCTCGTCGGTCGACGTCTACGTGCCAGTTTTCCGTCCTTTCTGCATCGCCGTCGCCGTGGTGGATGGGCTGGTTTCGACGACAAGCTTCGTGTTCTCGTTGAAGCTTTCTTATTTCGGACTGCATTTGCTGGTTGATCTGGTGTTGCTCGTCTTGCATGTTGGTCACTTGCTGATTCATGTTGTCCACTTGCTGATTCAAGTTGTCCACTTGCTGATTCAAGTTGGCAACTTGCTGATTTTGCTCGTCACGAAGATGTGATATTTGCTGGGAGAAGGAACTGGAAAACTCTTCTGGTAGGGTAGACATCCGTTGTGATAGCTGGGACACCTCTTCGCGCTGGCTTCTTATCTGACTGGATAGCTCCTCTTGTTGGTTTGTCATCCGTCCTGATAGCTCCTCTTGCAGCCGAGAAAGTTGTTGAGCTTGTTCTTCTTGTTGGCTCGTCATTCGTCCTGATAGCTCCTCTTGCAGCCTGGAAAGTTGTTGAGCTTGTTCTTCTTGTTGGCTCGTCATTCGTCCTGATAGCTCCTCTTGCAGCCGGGAAAGTTGTTGAGCTTGTTCTTCTTGTTGGCTCGTCATTCGTCCTGATAGCTCCTCTTGCAGCTGGGAAATTTGTTGAGTTAGTTCAGAATTTGCTTTTTGAACTGGGTCTTCGAACTCCACAGCGTCAGGGTCCAAATTATTATTTACGTAGTATTCACGGAACCTTCTCAACAATACGGATTTGCTTCCAGTGGTTTTCAACTCTACTTCTTCAAGCTCTCTTCTGAGCTCAGCCACCATTAGTTCATTTATCTTTTTTTCCAGGCATTCTTGTATCTTTACCCCACACCTGACACCAATTTGAAACACTTATGGGGGCTTTTTACACAATTTATTTACAGAATTGTTAAGATACACTGAACTCTGCTGGATAACGTCTAACTACTTGACAATACAATGAACTCTTGTGAATACTTGAACTTGAACTGACGTTAACTGCCCATGCATCTCCTTATATACAACAAATTATAACAAATGAACATTCTGGAACTTTCTAGAATTTTCTAGAAACATTATTTAATCTAGTGATAACAAATCAATTGTCAATGACAATCTTTCAAATTAAGGTCCCCTCACGGTTATCCCGTTACAATACTAACATTAATACAATACGTTAAAGTATATTTTAATAATATAAAAAGATTTTACAAAGAATTTTTATAAGATATAACAATAATTAAATACAAGTTTAACTTTCCCTTAACACATTTGGCTTTACGTAGTATTAATTCAACCCAATTTTACAATTAAGCAATTTATTTTAGTTCTGATAATAAAAATGTTAGTAATTTTATTTACAAACAAGCGATTTTAATTATATTTTATATAAATTATTATTATTTACAGAAAAAATAAACAAAGTTTCTAATAAAAATAATTTGTGCGCCATCTATAAGACAATGACAGAACTTCTAATACTCGATAAAGTAGAATTAGCAGAATTTGTTAACTTTAAAATAAAAGTGAATACTGGTGGTGCTCATTGTGAAGTTGGCTGTCTTTTTGGTAAAAATTGATCGTTTGTAAATGTTTTTTTTTATAAAAGTGTTTATTAAGATATGTTTATGGATTTTGTTTAACAATTTTGATTATAAAACTAGTTTTTTTATGTGAAATTTGCATTTTTGTTAATTTGTAGTTAAATGTATTGGATTTTTTTGTTTTTAAAGTAAACTTGTTGTTTTTATTGAAATTTTTTATAAAAAAATGGTTGACTATTGTGTATTTATGATTTTATGTAAAAAATTCATCACCAAAATTAGTTTTTTTTTGTGAAATTAGCATTTTTGTGGATGTGTAGATTTTCTTGTTGTATGGGGAGTTTTGTTTTTTCATTAAAATTTCTTGTATAAAATCGTTTATTAAGACTTTTTCTTGGTTTTCTACAAAAATCCGGTGTTAAAATTATTTCTTTGAATGTGAAAATTACATTTTTGTATGTGAGGTTAGAAAATTTTGATTTTTGTAGTTTTTACGGTAATTTGATAGTTTATTTTGTTAACTTTTTATGAAAAAATCTTTTATAAATGAATTTTCTTGGTTTTTCTACAAAAAATCTTTTTTTTTTGTACAAAATTTCCGTTTTTGGCTGTGAGGTTAGATTTTGTAGTTTTTGTGGTAATTTTCCAGTTTTTTTGAGTAATTTCTTTTAATAAAATCGATTATTAAAAAGGGTTCTTGGTTTTTCTTTAAAATTCAGGCGTTAATGTCAGTTTTTTTTATGAAATTTACATTTTTAGATATGACTAGAAATTTGGAATTTTTATGTTTTTGGGATAATTTGTTATATGTTAATTATTTATAAAATAATTTTCCAATATATTTTAGCTAAAAAAAATTCCATAATGGATGTTTCCAAAGAAAAAAGAGAAGCTGGAATTAAAATGAAAGAAATTGAAATTTTTAATGAATTTGGTAAGATCAAATTTTATCATTGGAAAAATTTTGTGTATGGAAAATGTATAAAAAATTGTTGAAAGTTACAGATAAATAATCAAAATTTATAAAAAGAACTTTTTATAGTAGAAAGTTTTTTTTTTTTGGCGATTTATAAGTCATATTACTATTATTAAATTATTACTCCCTTGGCAAATAGCGCTTTACCGAGATAGATTACGGCATAGTCCACAGTATAGTCTAAAAATTTTTTAAAAAATTTTCTAAATTAGTTTATTTTATTAACAGTTAAAATAATAATTACTGTTGTCACATGTAGAACAAAAAAAAACTTCTCTCTCGCGTAGTCGATCCCATTTTGATAACCATAACAGAACTGTCACCTTGACTCATATCCAACGCTTATTCAACTAGGCTACGAACGACATATTTAAAAACTTTCAAAATGATAACATGTATACACAATTTATATCATATTTCATATCAATTCAGTATAAATTTCGAAATCTATGTATATGCCTAAACACACTTGAAACATGCATTGTCATCCAGTTCTTAGCTATCCTGAAAATTTCAGAGCTCTAGATAGTCGGGCAATAGGTTTAAATTCGATTACAAAATTCCTCGGAATTACACAGAGAAAAAGAACACGGTGAAAATATAAAAACTTTCTAAAAAAAAAAAATAAACAGAATTGTTTATTAAATAAAACACAAAAATAACAAAATATCAATTTAAAAAAAATATTTTTATTTTAAATTTCAGGTGAGAATAGTAATAAAGGAAATATAAAAGATAATTTTGTAATAAAAGAAGAAAAATTAGAAATTGTGGACGAACCAAAAGCCGAAATCAATGGTTTCGATCAGATGGAAATAAGTAAGCTCATATATAATTATATTTTATATCATTTTACCTCCAAATCTTTTTTTATTTTCCTTAAATTTTGTTTTTGGTTTTCAAAATATGAGAAATTAAAAATAGAACGGTTTTGTTTTCGAAAAATCGTTATATTTTCTTTGTTTATTTTTTATTTTTTGCAAAATTTAAATTTAAAGTGTTTTTAAATTAGGATCAAATTTCTGATTAAATGGAAAAAACTGCATTTTAATATCTTTTTTGGTTTTCAAGATATAAAAAATTTGAAAAAAAGCACGTGACGGGAAGTTTTTTTGAAAAATCCTACAGAACTTCGATAATGATTTTGGTGTTGTTTTTAAAATCTTTCTACTTACTACTATGTATATAGAGCTAACTTTTAAAAATGCATTTTTTTTTTAAATATACAAGGATGTTTGCAGATTTCAAAATTTATTGTAAAAAACTGTAATCCAGTTACTGACAGTTACAGATTTGCTTATTTTTGATGAAAATTTTGGTTTTTCAGTAAAAATATTATCAAATTTTGATCCAAAAGTATTAAAATCAGTCAAAAATGCATTTTTTTTTGGAAAATATGCGAGGATGGTCTAAATATTTGCAGATTTCAAAATTTATTGTCAAAAACTATAATCTAGTTACCGACAGTTAGAGATTTGCTTATTTTTGATAAAAAATTTGATTTTTTATTAAAAATATGATCAAATTTTGATAAAAAACTATCAAAATTAGTCAAAAATGTATTTTTTTGAAAATTATATGAGGATGCTCGAAATATTTGCAGATTTCAAAATTTATTGTAAAAAACTATAATCTAGTTACCGACAATTACAGATTTGCTTATTTTTGAAAAAAAAAAAATGATTTTTTAGTAAAAATATTATCAAGTTTTGATAAAAAACTATCAAAATTAGTCAAAAATATAATTTTTTTTAAAAAATATACGAGGATGGTCGAAATATTTACAGATTTTAAAATTTATTGTAAAAAATTATAATCTAGTTACCGACAATTACAGATTTGATTATTTTTGATATAAATTTTGGTTTTTTGGTAAAAATATTATCAAATTTTGATAAAAAAGTATTAAAATTAGTTAAAAATGCATTTTTTTTTTAAAATATACTAGGATGGTCGAAATATTTGCAGATTTCAAAATTTATTCTAAAAAAACTGTAATCTAGTTACCGGCAGTTACAGATTTGCTCATTTTTACTTGAAGAACAACCATACAAAAATAGAGAACCAAAATTGGAATACCAAAACCCTCAACATTCTTTCAATACTAAAAGTGAAAATGAAATTTCAAATCAAACTAATCATAAGTTGAATCTTGAATTTGACATTAAAAAAGAAGAATTACACTCTGCAATAGATTTACCGAATTTTAAAATGGAATTTCAAGATTTTGATCAAGAATTAAATTCAGAGCGGAGCATTAACAGAGATTCCACAAAACAGGAACCAAATTGTAAAAATACTGGCGATAAATATAAATGTAAAATATGTTCGAAATGTTTTACACAATCCTGTAATTTCAAAAATCATATTTAAACTCACACTGGTGAGAAACCTTCTGAATGTCAAATTTGTTCGAAATATTTCACACAATCCGGTCATTTAAAAACTCATATTAGATTTCACAGTGACGAGAAACCTTTTGAATGTAAAATTTGTTCGAAATGTTTCACACAAACCAGTGATTTAAAAAATCATATTAGAACTCACACTGGTGAGAAACTTTTTGAATGTAACATTTGTTTAAAACGTTTTATACAATCCACCAATTTAAAAATTCATATTAGAACACACACTAGTGAGAAAACTTTTGAATGTAAAATATGTTCAAAATGTTTCACACAAACCAGTGATTTAAAAAAGCACAATAGAATTCACACTGGAGAAAAACCTTTTAAATGTAAGATTTGTTAGAAATGTTTCACACAATCCGGTAGTTTAAAAAAACATATTAGAACTCACACTAACGAAAAATCTTAGAAATGTAAGTTTTGTTCGAAATATTTCGCACGTTTCGATGTTTTAAAAAGTCATGTTAGAACTCACACTAATGAGAAACCTTATAAATGTGAAATATGTCCGCAATGTTTCACACAATTTTCTAATTTAAAATCTCATATTAGAACTCACACTGGCGAAAAACCTTTTAAATGTGAAATATGTTCAAAATGTTTCACACAATCCTGTAGTTTAATAAAACATACTAGCACTCACATTGATAAAAACGTAACATAATGTTGTAAATAAACTTATAATTCAACTAAATAAAGTTTTTTTTTTATCCTTCAATTTTTCTCTTTTAGATCTAAATATAAATACGTATTTTTAATGTAAATTTATCAATATTTTGTTAAAATATGACATTTATTTGTATAAATGTCAAAATTTAGAATATGTGTATAATTCTTTTTTTTTGTGTTGAAATCGTTTTAGATTCAAACCTCATCGACATTTACTAATTTACTAATTTTTGATGAAAATTTTGGTTTTTTGTTAAAAATATTATCAAATTTTAATAATAAAGTATAAAAATTAGTCAAAAATTCATTTTTTAATAAAAAATATACAAGGATCCTCAAAACAATTGCAGACTTCAATAATCTTCTTTATTCTTTTTTTTCGATATAAAGTCATGAAATAACGAAAAAAAAAGAGTGTGCGTGTAACCTTTACGTGCGATTGAAGTAAAACTTGTTGACGTACGTATCGGAAAATAAATATTTAATTACAATTCAATCATATTTATTGTCTATATATTTTACAAAAACTGAGATGTTATATTTTGATATTTTACACCAAGAAAATAAAGGTTTTAAATTAAATTTATTAGAAAGTCTAGAAATTAATAAATGTAAACACTCTGATACATTACTGAATAATCAAACAGAATTAAATAATTCACCGTTATTAAATTTATTTACATAAAGGTCTATGTACTAATCCTGTATATATTACTACTATCGTAATAATTAAAAATTTATTATTATTAACTTTGTCCTTATTGCAATTTGTAGTACATTTGTTTTATTTCAGTTTATTTATACCACATGATTTTCGACCATCATTGTGTCATTATGTCATTATTTCATTTTATTTATATCATAACTTTGTAAGTTCGATTTTAATTATGTATCTGATGAAGCTATAAGATAGTGAAACGCGTTATACATTAAATAAAAATTGTAAAAATCTCAATACTTTTAGTATTTTAATATTCTATTTATATTATTCATTAGAAATAGGAATTTGAAAGTTATCATTATTTTTTGTATATGAAATAATAGGTTTATGATAACTAAAATGTGAAACATAGATTTTACTCTCTAAATACCATTAATGTATTTAAAACCGTTTGAAAATTTCATAAATAAATTTTGAAAATTTAAGCTCCTTCCATAGCTGAAATCACACCGTTACTTTCTCAGAATCTTCCGTTAGAATCTAACGTTAGAGTTACCCCTAGTCGCGCCTAAAGAAGTTTTGCTTCAATAATAGGTAAACAATATTAAAAATATACAAACATTACGTTTAGAATGTGTGATTTTGTAGCTGTATCTACCTTATTGTAATACAACGCAACACAAGAGTCTTCGATAGTTAGATAACCATTTCATTTTGTAGCATTTTATAGCATATTCCATAAAATTTAAAATCCTGAGTTGAGTTTGTTTTCTTCAGTTCCACGAAGGATCTGTTATTGCTGGTATAAGATTAGCCATCCTGACTAGTGGTTTTATGGCCTTTATGGCTACCTTACCAAACCTAAAATAAGTATAAGCAAGTGTTAAAACATTTCGAATATTATTATTTTATGAACAAAAACGTGCAACATGCTTCTTTACTTAACGTAAAGCTTCCCTATAAATAATTTATTTACTATCATAATATGTATATATGTATATAAACTTATTTAGTCAAATCATAATGAATGTCGCTGTCTCGTCTTTTTTTCATTTTCATTTTTTTTCAAATCTTTCTGGCGCTTATAATATGCCTTCTGACGTTCACAATTTCTTTTCCTTTTCAGTTCTTTAAGTCTATAAAACGAAAATAGCTATATGGTGCTCGTGCCTCTTTCGAGCACACAGTTTCTTTATTTAAAGATTTTTAGTTATATGCAATCGTTGGCGATCATTTGGTCTCTTCTTTTCTTTTTCAGTGATTTAATAATCACTGATTAAGATTCATTTTCTTTTTGAAGAGCTTTATGAGATTATTCGTATGGATAGCAAAACAATCTCAACCAGTATAGAAAATATGAAAGATCACCGTTGCCAAGACAGTGGATCGTCGTTGATATAAAAAAGGCGAAACAAATTGTTTAATAGATTATTATTTTTGATATTTCAAAAAAGTCAGATGTATTTCATTTTGCTGCAGTAATACAAGTTGTTATATTTTCATTTTTATTTTATTTTAATTTGGTGTAATGACCATTGCACTAAAGTTACATCTTTTGCAGTTAAGAGGTCTATGCGTTTCAAAGGATCTCCAATTTTATCTCGTGTACTTTCCAAAATTCTATCAATAAAAATATATTTAATTAGATATTGAGAACCGTTCCAGAATCGTTAATTTCCAGTCAATCAAATAATTTGTCAATTTTGACGCAGCTTCATCAAGTTGACAAAAAATAGGTAGGCGACTGTAAATGACCGGTTCTGGATCGATTGTCTGGTCGCTTGGAACAAACCTAAAAATAACTTAAACTCACCTTTGTGTAGATATTCCAGAAATAAGTTTGAATGCAATACAGTTTCTGTCAGACTTTGGCAGTCTTATATGTTTTAGTTCAAAATCATGACCATAATGAGTCTTCTGCCATTCAATGTGACATTTCTTGTTTTCACATGTAGCTTGCAGTCGCTTGTTCTCCGCTTCATCTTTTGTACTATAACCTATAAGCATAACAGCATAAATCAAAAAATAAAAAAAAAAAACGGGAAACTCATGGATAATAATTGCTTCTACAGATGTGCTGCCATCTATATTTCCCGTAATCATTATTACAGATTCCTAATCATGATTACAGTTTCCTATTTCCGATTTTAGCTTTCTTTTGGCGGTAAATTTAAATTCGTTTTATTTAAAAAAATATTGGAATACGAATAGTAGACTGTAACAACTTTGTTTAAATTTAATTTAGAGTTGAATGTTATTGTAATTTTAAATCTATACCAATTTAAAATTTAATGCAACTCAACCCTTAATCAAATTTAAAAAAAGTTGTAACAAATAAAATACGTATTTTTGTAAGTAAGAAATCAAAAGTTTATTACAAAGAAATTAACATTTAAACAAAAATTAAATAAAATTAAAACGAAAGCTTGGGAAAAAGTATATAATAAACAAAACACTACATGAAATGGCTTTTAACTTTTTTTTGTTTTTTTTTACATTTATTAAACGCTAATTTAAATAAAAAATCTGTTTCTTTATGTCTTAAGTCTTTTCCATGTAGTGTTTTGTTTATATTTTTAAGGTAATAAAAAATTATTACATTAAATGTTAAGCTAATGATTGATGAAACATACTCGGTATGTTCTTGACAAAATAATGATTCTAGATGGGAGTTACCTATTTTTAATATAATGGTTTTTTTAACATTATATTCCAATATATGGGTGAGTAGCAATTCGAAAATATTTTTAACCAATATTTTGAATAACTGCAAAAAATGATTAGATGGATGCATTAACCTTCCTGGCCTTGCTTCTCTTCTACTAATTAAAGCATTTTCTGCCAGTTTGGTTGATGCACCCATCTTATTTTTGCAGTTATTGCAAGAATATTGTTTAAAAAGTTTTTTCATTACTACTCCAGCCACATAAGGGGTAGCTAAGTCCCATCTAGTTTCATTATAATTGTCAGAACAGGGAAATACTAGCTGCAATATAGTAGGAGCGACTTCTTCTTCTATGTCTTCTATGATAAATTATTTAAGATTGTCAATGAGTCCTTCGGATTCGTCCTCCTCACAATTGGAGCCTGCAGAGTGTATTGAGGTCAAATTATTGACTTAATTCAACGGCTTCTTGTTAAGCTGAACGAAAAGGTCCTGCATTTTCTTCATCACAAGGCTTTTTCACAGGCGAAGCATCTTCTATGTTTGAAGGTTTACGAAATCTACTAAGTAATTCTAAAAAAGGAATTGTTATGACATATGACAAATATTTTGTATTCGCTCCTCTGCAGGAATGTAATGTCTGTAAAATTTATGTATACAATACAATTAGTACATACCTAATTTTTAAAATTATTAATATTTATTTTAAACTTAACTTACCTTGTAGCATCTCCACCGTCCATGGGCCACCGTCTATAGCGCCGCCGGTTAGGGAACATTTTCAGGGTAAGACCCAGATGATGATTTATTTTTGATGTCGTCGATTGCACTGCATAGCTATGTTTTCTCCACGGGTGTAAGGAAGAAACTGTGTGAATTCAACCTGGTACCAGAAAGGTACAAGAGTGGGTCGCGAGAGGGGGCTATGGTATTCACTAAGTTCTTTGCCACATTCACAAAAAAATCATTCAGACTGTCCGGAGAAGCAGAGGTTGAAATGGTAGAATGGGTTTTATTCCTCAGATCATTGACAATAGACCACGTATCCTTGGCAACATTATTGGAGTTTGTCAGTTTATTTTTATAATATACATCCTTGGCACCTTTTATAGTTTTTTTATAAATTTTCCTGTAATTTTTCACGTAATTATGAAAGAGGGGATTCGTCGTGAATTTTTTAAGGGGGGATAATGAGCGCATATTCTTTGCAGATATCCTTAAGCCTTTGGTAGACCAAGGTTTATGTTTTTTAATTTTAATTTTTCTAATGGGAAAAGTTTTGTCCACCAGCCCAAACAGTTTGTTTATAAATAAAGAAAATGACGAATTAATGTCTTCAAGGTGGCACTTCCAGTCAGTTCATGAACATAACTGCTTGAAATTGGAAAAAATCTTTCTTGAAAAAATTCGACCTAACTTGTAAGAGGGAACTCTACGCTTAGATTTTACAGGAAAACAGTCTACAGAGTCCGGATCAAATGTTGACACTACATAGTCTATTATACTGGAACTGGTTTTTGTTATTCTAGTTGGAGAGTTAACATGCATCTTCATACCAAGTGAGTTAAATATAGATAGAAGAGAATCTTGAGCATCACACACACTGGAAAAGTTAACATTAAAGTCACCACACAAAATCAATTTACTGTTAAGAGGAAGTGATTCAAGCAAGCTCAGTGGTTTATGACAGAACATAGGCAAATTCGCTTCAGGGGTTCTATAAATACAGACTATATAAAGATTGTAAATACCACTATAAACTATAGAAAATTCAAATAATTTCTCAGTTAGTAAGTTGTCAAATTTAGTCACTGCTGTAAAGTTATTATTAGTAGACATTATTATAGTTCCTCCATGCGATAGATTCTTTCTGCTATACCTTGATATTGTGGTATAGTTTTTAAGGAATACTGGCTCATCTGCATTTAGCCAATGTTCTGTTATAGCAATAATTTCGTGAAAATTCAGTTGTTCTAAAAGTAAAAATAAATCATCAGTTTTGTTTCTTAGAGATTGAATATTAATCAGAAATATGCTGAGCTTGCTATCGTTCACTGATTCAGAGTGCGCTTGATACTCTGAACGCGTCAATTTTTGTAAAAATTTGAACAGCTTCCACTAGGCGAGCCACTAGAAAAATACTTGTTGTGGCTTTCTCTACTCCTCTGCAGTTGCTGGACTTTCTCCGAAGAGAAATATGACTTGAAGGCAGAGAGATCCGCCTCAACTTCCGCCAAACCGATACCATATGGATTGTGGAAACGGAAATATAACTTACGTAGGGAATCCACGTCTCCAGGAAGGCCCTCCGATGCTAGCGACAGTTTGATACTTGTCGCAGTGTACCCCTCTATGCAAACATTGGATGGCTGCTCATGAAGATTTGTTAGATACAGCCTAAGAGGTTTCAATATTGAGGGATCTCTTAATCTAGCCAGCAAGTAACGATCATCCGCATCAGAAGAGTCCTGTGACAAACGCACTATGGGTGGAGTCATAGGGTCCAAGTTTAGTCCACCACCGTTCATCACACTTCTCTCTATGCTGATCGCAACCTTAGTAGTTATAACAAATCATGTTTTAGATCACTTCCGGTGGTGATCTAGAACATGATTAGCTTTTGAGGGGGCTAAGGTGATCTAGAACATTATTAGCTTTGACGAGATTCAAGAGGTGTAGAAAATGATTAGTTTTTTGATGGTTCTGAGATGATTAGCTATTTTTTTGGGTAAAAAAGGAAGAGATGTTGGTAAGATGAAAAAAAATCGCGCCGTGATGTTGGAGTTTTAGGAGGTGCGTTGATGGTGAGATGCTGGACGATGATCGTCTGGGCGTGTGTCGTTTTTTAGCTGGATAATTTTCGGCTGGCAGACGATTTTTTATTGTAAATTTAAAATATATAAGTTAAAGAATAGAAATTGGATAAGAGTGGTTATTGTATTTTTGAGGTCAAAGTGTCAGATAGCAACTTAATTAATTTCCTGTTTTATGTTGTTCGGATATCAAAACAACCTTCAACAAGTTTAAACATGTAAACTTTTAAGTGGGGTATTGTATTGTTAGCATTAAACATAAAAATATTTTATAATTTAATTATATTTTAAATGACCCTCATTGAACTCTATAGAATATTTCACATTTGATACATCAGCATTTTTTCTATCGATTAACCATTAATTTGCTGACTGCAATAATCTTTGTAAAATGTTAATTATTATAATTATTACATGTATAAATACATCGTGAAAAATAGTTTTTTCTCAGTTATATTTTGATTATTGTAATTGTGAAACTATCAAGAATTTTGTGAAAACTTTAAAAGTAAGTAATTTATTATATTAAGTGCTGTTCTTTGGATATTTATTTATCAGATTCATAATTTCAGATGAATTTTTTAGACGCTATTAACAACGAGTGTTCGAAACTAGTTGAAAACAAACCGAAACTGAAAGTTCGAGAATTGGAATTAAATAAATTGTGAATGTAAAGCTGTCGAAACACCGAAAATTTGGGGATTCCATTTTTCTGGAATTAGAAAACTGCGTCACTTTTCTCCCTAAAAGAGTTACAAACTGTATTGTACCACATCTTGAGAAAATAAATGCAGGACAGTATTGTATTGTCTTCACTGGAGTACAGAAAATAACTGGACTAAATGAACCGAGGACTTTGTTTTCCATTGTAGAACAGGTTAGTAAATTTTCTCTATAAACACACACACACACACACACACACACACACACACACACACACACACACACACACACACACACACACACACACACACACACACACACACACACACACACACATAGATTGGAAGATAATAAGATTTTCTTTTTTCTTTTTAGACTGAGGATTCTAAGAGTACTCAAGATAGCGGCTACGACACCAAATGAGGTTGATTACGATGAGATGAATGTATAGATTATATGTTGTAAGTAACCTTTTGATTTAAATTAATATGAATCAGTTTAAAGTGAATAGTGATGCTTTGGTATCAGTAAGTAACAAAACATTAAAAGTATTAAGTGAGGGCGGTCATCATCATTATAGAGATAGGTGTGTGAAACATCTTCATAAAACTATCCGACTTTGTAATAGGGCCTTGTTTAAAAAATGTCACTCAGTTGGAACTCAAAAAAAACTAATTACCAATATTGGACATTTAAAGCGGTGTCGTGCTTTAATCAAACGTTTAGGTAAAAGAAAGTTAGGTCGAGGAATTAAGGGTAATCGAAGTGATCGTGTAGTCTGGGAAAATGTAAATTCCGCTTTTAAAAGTAGACTTTTAACTGGAGTTATAATAAATTTACGTCATACAAATTTAGATGATTTTTTTCTTGACTTATTCAAAATTTTTAAATTAAAAATTAACTGTCTTTTAAAAAAAAATCAGATAATGAAAGTGAATGTATCATTTGCTGGGGAATTTATAAAAAGATTTGGTGATGATAGTGAAACTGAAGTAGACTTAAAATATTTAACAACATGAAATTATTGATAATGGTACAGATCTAAAATTATGGTTTCAGAATCACATTGTTGAAAAAATTATTACAAAACTTTCGGAATTTCAAGAGCGCCGTTCTGGGTGGGCGTTGAATAAAATTGTTTCATTAGAGATAAACTTTAATAAATTAGAGATTGGTTTGGGAGCTTCATCCTTTATTAAATTACCAAATGAGATAGCTAAAAGGCGTGCTTGTGTTAACATAAAAAATTCCGATGAAGCATGCTTTTTCTGGGCAGTTACATCAGCTTTACATCCAAGTAACACAAATAGTAATAGAATAACCTCCTATCCACATTATACTCATGTTTTGAATGTTGAAGGTTTAACCATACCCATGCCAATATCTGAGATTTCTAAATTTGAAAAATTAAACAATATTTCTATAAACTTGTACGGTTTAGAACTAAGAAAGACTAAAAAGAATTTATTTTTTACTGTATTACCTGTTCGATTAACTAACTGTAAATTAGAGCAACATGTAAATTTATTACTAATTCAAAATAAGTATTACCCTAAAATAAATGATTTCGAATCTCTTTCAACAGATTTAGTTAATGATCATGATGAGGATAAAACTGTTTATCATTATGTTTGGATTAAAAATTTATCTAGATTAGTATCTGCACAAATAAGTAAATCTAATACGAAAAGAAAATACATTTGTGATAGATGTCTGAATTATTTCTATAGTAAAGAAAAATTATGTAATCATGAGGAACTTTGTAAAAAAGTCAACAGTTGTAAAATATCATTTCCAAAATATAATTCAATTCAATTTAAAAACCATATATATGCTCAAAGAGTTCCTTTCATAGTTTATGCTGACTTTGAATCTTTGTTAGCTAAATATTCTGATGTTTCTCAATCTAATACTATTAAATATCAATATCATAAAGCTTACAGTGCAGGTTATTATTTTAAATCATTTTATAATAATTCTTTAACATACTATGATAGTAATACGGGTGATGACTGCATGACATGGTTTGCATATCAAATGAAAAAGATTGCTACTTCGGTTGATTCTGAAATTAAAAAGATAATTCCGTTAAAAGAGTTAATCAATCTTGAAGATGCCGAATTTTGTCATATATGTCAGAAAAAGTTTACGAGTACAGATGTTATCACACGTAATCATTTACATTTCGATGGTTCCTTCCGCGGATTCAGTCATCAAAGCTGCAACCTAAATTATCGAAAGCAATATATAGTACCAGTAGTATTTCATAATTTGTCTGGATATGATGCACATTTTATGATTCGAGATTTATCTAGGTTAGGTCAAATCACCTTACTTCCTATTAATAAAGAAAGATACATATCATTTACTGTTAAATTTGATCAGCATACAGATATAAAATTCCGTTTTATTGATTCATTTCGCTTTTTGGGGTCATCTCTGGATGAATTAACAAAAACTTTAAACCCGAATGATTTAACGAATCTAAAGCAAGAATTTAAAAATTTAAATGATGATCAGTTCAAATTACTAACTAAAAAAGGAGTTTACCCCTACGATTATGTTGATTTAATGGAAAAACTGAACGATAAAGAATTGCCAAGCAAAGAAAATTTTTTCAATAAACTATATGATAAATATATTGATGATGAACAGTACGCACATGCACAAAAAATTTGGAAAATTTTCAACCTAAATACGCTGAAAGAATATTCAAATATTTATATGAAAACAGATATCTTATTATTAGCAGATTGTTTCGAAATATTTAGAGAAAAATGTTATGAGTCATATGGGTTAGATCCAGCGTGGTATTACACCATGCCAGGATATACCTGGGATGCAATGTTGAAATTTACTAAATGTAATTTAGAACTTCTTAAAGACATTGATCAAGTATTATTTATCGAAAAGGGAATTCGTGGAGGGATCTCAGTATGCATCAAGCGATACTCAGAAGCAAACAATAAATATATGACGGATTTTGATCCCTCTAAACCATCAAAATATTTGCTCTACTTAGATGTGAATAATCTTTATGGAAAAGCTATGTCTCAGCCTCTTGCTTATGGAGGCTTTGAATGGGTTGACGCTTATATAGATATAAACACTATTCCAGACGATGGTGATACTCGTTATATATTTGAGGTTGATTTGGAATACCCTCAAAAATTGCATGATTATCACAGAGATTTTCCGTTTTGTGCAGAACATTCAATTCCGCCAAATTCGAAATATAAAAAACTTTTAACCACGTTATATGATAAAAAGAACTATGTACTACATTACCGCGCTTTGAAACAAGCTGTAGCTCATGGATTAATTATTAAAAAAATTCATAGAATATTAAAATTCAAACAGTCAAGGTGGCTGAAACCCTATATTGATCTTAACAACCATTATAGAACTTTAGCTACCAGCGATTTTGAAAAGAATCTTTATAAACTCATGAACAATGCTGTGTTTGGTAAAACGATGGAGAACATTCGTAAGCATAGATCAATTAAATTGTTACGAAAATGGGATGGAAGATACGGTGCGAAAAATTTTATTGCTAGTCCAGCATTTCATAGTCGTAAAATTTTTGATGAAGATTTAATTGCGGTGGAACTAAAAAAATTTGAAATCGAATTTAATAAACCTCTTTATATTGGCATGAGTGTTTTAGATCTTTCCAAAACAGAAATGTATGATTTTCATTATGGGTTTATGTTACCTTACAAGGGTAAAAATAGGTGTTTTTTGACTTATTCAGACACTGATAGTTATTGTTATGAACTTATTTGTGATGATGCTTATAAGGAGGTAATTCTATTAAACATTGATAAATTTGATACAAGCGATTATCCCGTAGATAATCCTTATAATATCCCCCTAGTTAATAAAAAAGTTTTGGGTAAAATGAAAGATGAAGCTAAATCCAAAATTATCACACATTTTGTTGGGCTTAGATCAAAGATGTATTCAATTAAATTTCAAGTTAGTGAGAAAGAAAGACAGAAATTTTACACCACATTAAACGAAAATCAAATATTAAATTTAGGAGTTACTAAGAAATCGAAGGGTATTAAAAAACATATAATACAAAACAAAATTACGTTTGACCATTATGTGAAATGTTTGAAAAGTTTAGAACCTCAATATGAAAAACAATGTAATATATTATCGTTTAATCATAACGTTTTTAGCATCGAAACACGGAAAATCGCTCTAAGCGCTTCTGATGACAAAAGATATCTTCTACCTAATTGTGATGATACCCTCCCTTGGGGTCATTATAGTCTCACTTCAACTGATTTATAATTTTTATTAAAAGGTTACTAGTTTATTGTTATTTAATGTATTCAAAATTTTTGTTTAATATAAGTTATTGGGAATGTATTGTGAATTTATTTGCAAATATTTATTTGGTTTTATGACTTTTCTTATTTTATACCTCTGTTTATAGTACTGGCGAAAGAAACTAAAAGAATAATGAAGCAATGAAATGTATTTTTAAATAATAATAATAATAATAATAAATATTTGTAAACTTTTAAAAGGTGTTTCAATAAAAAAACCTTATTTTTTTTTATAGCTTTATTTAGGTAATATAGTATAAAACAACCAATTATACAAAGTAAGAATATTATTATATGCACACATAAATTTACCGTTGGCGTGGTGAGGACATCCTGAATATACAGGTTCAAAATTTTTTGTTGCACAGGGTGTCCCATCATAATTTGCAACATCATAAATTAATGGGTAAAATCCAAGTTCTTCGCATTTTGCTTTTAAAAAGTCAATTTTTGATTTCCCCTAACATAAATCAAATCAACGTTGCCAAGTAGGTGTTTCTCCAAAATTGCATTGACATCGGAATAATCTACATCTCCAGAACCGTATCGTATTCCATGCAAAAAATTTTCTAAATACCGCGTGGTTTTCTTGTCTTTAGCAGTCAACTCGAGAAATGGTTTTGGTGGTTTAAATAAAAAATTTGATTTTATACCACCAATCTGTATGGCGACTTCTTTTGGATAAAAAACTTCATCGATTATAAATCCTTGGATGTCGACTACTGCAATTCTCATGATGATGATGACGATGAAACTTCTTTGAAAGCTGAGCAAATACTAAATAATTAGTAGTTTATATTATATTTTTAACTACTTCCGTTAAGGGATAATGCTCCAATAAACAATCGTGAATTATGATACAATATGCTTTATTATTTTTGGTAAATCCTTTGTAGGCATCAATTTCTAGTCGTACATCAACAGTCGATGATTTCGTTGATTCTTCTTGCTTAGAACAATCGATAACAAACAAAGCACGATTTCGAAATGCTAGAAAATCCATTAATGGTCGTTTCATTGATACTCTGTTGTAACTGGAATTGAATTCGCTGTAGTTGTAATGAGCTAGCGCAAAGTCGCCTTTTTCAAAATTAAGTTGCATCCTTTCATTGGGAAAATATTCACCATTCAATGCGAGTCTGAGACCTTGTAGATTTACGTGATCAAATAAAGAAGGATCTGCAATTTTCAGATTTCTCCTATTAGTTTGGAAAAATACAATAACATATCGAGGTTTCTCTATTGCAGACGTCGTTTTAACAGCCCAAATTTCTTGTTTTGCTCCTGTGGTCAAAGATGGTAGCTCATGTAGTTCCCATTTTCTAAACGGAATTACGATTGGACGATCGCTTTGAATTGATCGCATCAATTGTTCTTTAACAAAATCATTTGGATAAATATGTTTAACTTTCAGTTCCATCGAATGAATCATAATCTGTACGGTTGTAACAGTAGGTACGTTGCTGGCATCTCGTTTCTCTGTTACAATAACGCTATCGAGATCATTACGAGCTCGAACGAATCGAATCGTTTGTCGTCCACAAGTTACCATTGGGTAATCATTAAAAATGTTGAAGATGTGTTTAAGTGGCATCAGTAAACTAAATGATTTATCATCAGGATTGAGAATGGGACTTACGGGATAATTCCAACCAGCAATGGCGAGGTGACGAGAATCTTCTTCATTGTAACATGTTAAAGCTCTTACAGTGCTAACAATTCCAGGATCTCGAACTGTTTCTATCTCTCTTGCACTTTCGCTATAAATACACGAGTCGAATAGAAATGCTCCAAAGTTTGGTGTCAAACTAACATCGCCATCACCAGTTATATCCAATTTTCCTTTAATAGCCAACAACGTATCAACAGCTAAACGATTTGATGAACGGTGTGTAAGATCGGTATTCGGATTTTCTAATCAATTTATCCTGAGTCGGTTCTCGATAGAGATCAAACATTGGATCTTGAATTGTTCCTATACGATTCATTATTATTATTGTTAATAACTTTGAAACCAAGAGCTGTCAAAAATAAAACGTTGTCTCTAGTAAGTCGTCGTCGTCGTCCTACTGAACACTTTAACGACTTAGCAAATACGTGATATTTTTCGGAATTTCGTTGATAGCGTAACCAGGGTCTACAGATATACCAAACTCGTGGATAGTGTGAGTAGGTCTGTTGTTGTAGAAGGCTCCGGTGGTAATGTTTGTTTCGAAACGAATCGTTCGTACTTTAACAATTTCCACAGGTAGATCAGAACTATGTCTTACGTTCCGTTCCAGAATCCTCTTTGAGAAACCCAACATTCTGCCTATACTGTCTTCACGCTCGAAATTTATTGCATGTTGACTACTGAATATTTCACACTTGAGTGTATTAGTGTTGGGCTTCAATGAAAAAACGTCTTTAATCTTTGCATTTGATGGTACATCAATTAGAGCTCGTACTGCTTCCTCAATATCAGAGATTTCATAGCAACCTGTATTTAAGGTTATTTTTTGCAATTTTGAATGATCGTTATTTTTGTAATAGTAAAAAGCATTACTGCCATTCTCTTCATTCGGTATACTGTTGTACGAAAAGAAAAACAGAAATGCCAACTTGTATTGTTCCTTTGGATCTAAACTCAACGGAACCGGAGGAGTCCAATCAAATTGATAATCACGACTCTCTAGCGTCAACAACATAACTGTTGGAGGTTAAACAAAGAAATAAAATTGTATATCTTTAACATTTATTTAAATAATTGTTCACAAGTTCATTACATTTTTCTAAACCTAGTTTACATATATGACAATTTCCTTGTAATTGCGCAGGTCCATCAACATGGGTGGTCCATTCAGGACGATTATGATGAACAAAGCAGGGTAGGCAGGTTCGCAATTCAAAATCCAATCTATATTCAAGCGGCAACTTGCACCAAACTTGTAATAATTTACAAGGTTTTGCGTACCTTTTCAAATAACGTATAGGAAAACTTGCCAATTCTTGTTCAGTAAAGTCAATCAGGTTCTTTTTACGATTAATGTACGCCAAAACAGCCTCCATCGTATAGAAATTCTAAACAAAGATGACCACAGTTGATTTGATTAAAAGTCTGGTAAGGATCGTGGTTGTAAACAATTTTCGTTGCAGGTCCTAGATACTGTACAAGTTCTTTCGGCGGTTTCAACTTGCCAAATGAATCGAAATATTCAACGTTATTGTTAATCTTCCCATACGCCACCCAATGAGTTCCATGATTTTTGCTTTCATCCAAATTTAGGATTGCGCATTCAAGTTGAGCAGGACCGGTTTTAGGCAATGTGTCTCGCATAAATACACCTCTAAAATTTGGGATTTTTAGACGTTTAGCATATCGTTTTAGTTCATAATCATACAATCCTCGATTGGGTAGCGTAATTAGTTTTTTTGCTTCTTTAGAAAGAGACCAAAGCCCCCCTCTGGCATTTTTTCGTAAATATAGTCCTTTACCGAGAGATTCCATAGCTTTGTTATGTCGATGTTCTTCTTCCAATTTTTTCTGAGCATTCTTAGCGTCAATCACAGTTTTAGCGATTCCAGCAGCTCCGCCAGACAACGCCCCGAGTGCACTTAGTCCAGCAAATAACGGGATTAACGGTAGAAATCCTCCGGATTTTGGTTCGATGGGAATAATTCTAGGTACTTTAACCTGATTTTTTCCACCAGCATTTTGTACAGCTACCCTGGCTGCTTTTAGTGCAATACTGGCTGCTCGTTTTAATGTAGCCGACGGACCTGCTTTTTTTATATCCCCTTGTATTTTACTTATAATATTGCGTTTAAACGATTTAGGTTTCCTAAAACCCATGCCAAGTTTACGTTTAGCTTTAATTGCGGTGGTCGTTAACCAAGCTGCAGTTTTTTCACCAATTGATGCGTCCTTGGACTTTACTCTTTCCCACGCTTTATTCTCTAGAATCTCGTCAACTTTATGTCTTTCCGCTAAATCTTTATGTTTAGAATATGCCATATCGTGTTCTCTGGCTGCGTCGTCCAGCAGGTTAACACCCGTATCTCCACGTGCAAGTCTTTTATGTAATTTGGTGCCTGGACCCAAAAAGTTGTAACTGGGATAATGTAACTCAAACGGCAGATTATTGATAAAGCTGTTGAGCACACCTTTACCTTCAAAAACCAACATGAGAAATGAAATGATTTTAGAATTACTACACTACTTATACATTGAAACAATGAAAAACATGTCAAAACATGAAGGTCGTTCAGCAAGAACACACACTGCCAATTAAAAATTTAGATGAAGGAAACGATCAAATCGCTGGCAGCAAACATGGAGCATTGCTACCAAACTCGTTTCGAGCGCTAATCAGTGGGTGTGGCAAAACAAACGTTATGTTATCATTACTGTTTCATCCGCATGGCGCGAAATTTAAAAATGTTTACGTTTATTCAAAGTCATTGTATCAGCCCAAGTATAAATTGTTGGAAGAAGTCCTGTCGAAAGTTAAAGGTGTGGGATATTTTCCGTTTAAAGAAAACGATGAAATTAGTAGCCCAAATGAAGCAAAGCCGAATTCAATTTTTATTTTTGATGACGTCATATGTGGGAACCAACAAAAGATTCGAGAATACTACAGCATGGGCCGACATCGGTATATAGATAGCGCATTTCTTTCACAAACCTACTCGAAATGCTGTAAACAAATTTGTAGAGATAACAGTAACCTAATTGTACTTTTTAAACAAGATGCTATTAATTTGAAACATGTCTTTGATGAACACGTGTCACCGGATATGAGTTTTGAAGAATTCAAACAGTTGTGTTCGAAATGTTGGCAAGAAAAATATGGGACAATGGTTATTGCAAAAGACTTTGATTTAAACAACGGTCGATATCGAATCGGTTTCGATAAATACATAAAATTATAACTTTGCGTTCATTATTAACCACATGTCAGACAATCCAGTTGACGTAGCCGTTCGTAAGAGAAAAATTGCCGAACTTGCTCGATCGATTCGAAAAAAATATAAAGCGTTACAATTGGGTAGAGTTGAAACGGATGAGACACTAAATAAATTGTTTAAACCCGTCACGGAACCTCTACACAGAATTGTAAAATCTTCTCTAAACGAAACAGTGATCTCTCATCCTCAACCAGTCAACGAGCCAGAACCTAAAAAAGAACCATCTAAACAAAAAGAAGAAGAACCACCCAAAGAAAAAGAAGAATCACCTAAACAAAAAGAGCAATTGAGTACACCTGAGTTTGTAAAACTCGAAAATGTTGCCGAAACTACTAGTGATGATGATGAAGTATTCTATGAAGACGACAAACAGGCTGTTAAAGATCTTAACATTTCAGAAGATGTTATTAAGGAATACTTGGATCAGTATCCCCCAATGGCTCATCCATATATTCTAGATCATTGGACACAAAAAGATAATATAGATACGGTTTATGGTCCTACTTACGATGCTCATACTTCTAAATGGTTTCTGGGTGGCAAACAAATCGACTTTAATAAAACTCATGGATTTATTATTACAGCAGGCAAACAGATAAGAGGTACACCGGGTCTGTATGAATTAATTTTTAATGATAATCCTAAAAATTACAATGATGACGATTTTAATCGTTATGGAACAATACTAGAATTAACAAATCCTCATAAAAACATTAAAGGACACCTTAAAGGAACAAACCGATTTAAATACACACATATCATAAAACCTCTGGCTACCTCTCACTTGCGAAAACCTTCGGGCACTGGGATGCAAATGGTTTACAACGATAATAAAATTGACCTTCAATATTGGGACGACGCAAACGAACTTGTTGACAGGCTTCGGCTTTTAATAGCGTCAAAAGAAGCAGGAAATACTTCGAATGATAATGAAATTGTTGCAATTATCGAGGAATTAAAAGAAGCACGCATTATTGCCTAAACATCATTACCACAATGAGTGTCGACAAATTCGGACGTACTAAACATGATATAGACAATAAAAAACTATTGCTGATGTCTAAACCAACCTTAGTCCATACTGCAAACGGTGATATTGATTTTGAAAATTTAAAACTTTGTAATGTTAAGGATCCTGAATCAGACAGCGATGCCGTCAATAAAAAATATATGGATAATAAGGTCCAAAAGTTAACTGAAAACATGAATGCTATAAAACTTACATTCAATAATGACTTGATGACCATAAACACTTTTATATCAAGAAATCCTCCTTTAGCCAGCAAACATATGGCTAATAAAAAGTATGTAAATGAATCAATTGTCACCGCAAAACAGTACCTACGAGGAGATATTAAAAATTCGCTTAAAAGTTTAGAATCACAAATAGCAACGATTAATGCAAACTCTGCACAGTTAGCTGTAAATCAAACAAATGCAGTAGAAAACGTAAAAGATAAAATCAAGAAGGCGTTCTTAAAATTATATAATCAGGATATTCCAGATATACGTCAAGATTTGTTGGATGAGATTCTTAAAAGAAATGACTCTGTAACAAAAAATGTTAATATACTCTCTGGAAAAATTTTGGCTATTAAAAAAAAGTTGCTGGTTTGACTGATACAATAACTATAAATCAAAATAATCTGCGTAATGTTGTAGAAACTATTAAAGCGATGGATTTGGCCATAAAAGCATTGGAGAATCGGTTAGTACAAAATCCCTAAACATTTAGTCCCTGTTATGCATTCAAAAGAGAAGATTCAAGTTGTTAATGAGCTGCATAAACCAGCTCGAAAAAATTATGCTTATCGACGAACAATTATCAAAGGTTTGGATGATTTATGGCAAATTGATTTGGCTGAAATGAGTTCTTACGCAACTCAAAATCGATCGTTTAAAATTATTCTAGTGGTAATTGACTGCTTTTCGAAATTTCTCTGGACTCGACCGTTGAAATCGAAAACTGGCGAAGAAATCACGAAAGCTTTTGCTGATATTATAGGAAAACGCAAACCGAAAAATCTTCAATCTGATCAGGGCAAAGAGTTTTACAACACAAAATTTCAAAATCTAATGCAGAAACATGGTATAAATCATTATAGTACATTTACCAAGATGAAAGCAAGTATGGCGGAAAGAGTTATTAGAACGCTGAAAACGAAATTGTATAAGCATTTTAGCTTAAACGGTACGTACAGGTGGATAGATGTGTTACCGAAAATTACAAAAGAGTACAACGAAAGCAAACATAGAACGATTGGTCGGAGACCGTCCCAGGTAAACAAGTCCAATGAAAAAGAGATTCTGAAGCAACATTATAATCATTTGAAAATAGCAGGCCCGCGAAAATATAAAATTGGAGATGTGGTGCGCATAAGCAAGGCAAAGCATCTATTTGATAAAGAATATACACCTAATTGGACTACGGAGCTTTTTAAAATTACCAAAGTGAACATAACTAATCCCGTAACATACATGTTGGAAGATTTACATGGATTACCAATTAAAGGAGCATTTTACGAGGAAGAGCTACAAAAGTCAAAAAATCCTGATATTTACCTTGTTAAAAAAGTGTTGAGAAAAAAGGCAATAAAATCTACGTTAAATGGCAGGGGTTCGATAGTTCGTATAATAGCTGGATCGAAAAATCTAATATTTTATAAACTTTGTTTTTTTTTATTTTGTACACGTTTTCTTATATACATTGTGAAATATGTACTAATACTTTGTATATTTACTTTTATAAAGATAATGTAATAAACTTTTATAAAAAATAATGACTTTTATTTCAAAATCGATAATTATAGCGTCAAAAAATGTTATTTTATCGTTACAAAATTCATGAACGTCACAGTACCAAAATTTAAAACGTCAAACGTCAAAATAGTGCTAACATTTGTCGCAATAACGGTTTAAAAAACTGATAAGAAAAAATTTATGATTTACATGTATTTCTTATGGAAAAACATAATTTCAAGTGTCAAAAATGCGTCAGTTTTCGCTATTTTATCGCTACTAAATTCATGACCGTCAAAGTGTCAAAAATAGACGTCAACACGACGAATTTGAACGTTTTTTGATCGTTTTAATGGAACATATTAAAAGAAATAATACACCATAGATTCAGATTAAAAATTTTCGCAGACATTCAGGGTTTTCAAATTAATGAAATATTTTATCCTAAACAACTTAGCATTGAATTTGGATTCAAACAACAACATTTTCTATTTGAACTACCACATTAAGCTATGCAGATAAAAAGACTGTGAGATATATAGAAAACCATGTGCATGGAATAAAATATGCTTCTGGAAATATTCAATACTGTAAACTTAATGATATTTTGAAAACTATTTACTTCACATGTAAGAGGTGAACAGAAAGCTGATTTTTTGCGAAAGAAGTGTGAAGACTTTGAAATTTTTAATGTTGTTATTGTGGATGTTGTTAAATTTGATGGAACACCCCACGCCACTGGGAAATTCAACTCTAACTCAAAGTCATGTTTAAACCATTTTACTTATGGACTCTGCACTCAGAAAAATTCAGAACATCTACGTCAATGGTTTGTTAATATTATACTACCGTTGTAATTATTTAAATAAACAATTTTAAACCGATAATAATTGTTTTTATCTTAAAACCTTTAATAGCCAAACATATAACAATTTTTATACTTTTACAAAAAAATTTTGCAGTCAGCAAATTAATAGTTAATCGATAGAAAAAATGCTGATGTATCAAATGTGAAATATTCTATAGAGTTCAATGAGGGTCATTTAAAATATAATTAAATTATAAAATATTTTCATGTTTAATGCTAACAATACAATACCCCACTTACAAGTTTACATGTTTAAACTTGTTGAAGGTTGTTTTGATATCCGAACAACATAAAACAGGAAATTAATTAAGTTGTTATCTGACACTTTGACCTCAAAAATACAATAACCACTCTTATCCAATTTCTATTCTTTAACTTATATATTTCAAATTTACAATAAAAAATCATCTGCCAGCCGAAAATTATCCAGCTAAAAACGACACACGCCCAGATGATCATCGTCCAGCATCTCACCATCAACGCACATCCTAAAACTCCAACATCACGGCGCGATTTTTTTTCATCTTACCAACATCTCTTCCTTTTTTACCCAAAGAAAAAGCTAATCATCTCAGAACCATCAAAAAACTAATCATTTTCTACACCTCTTGAATCTCGTCAAAGCTAATCATGTTCTAGATCACATTAGCCCCCTCAAAAGCTAATCATGTTCTAGATCACCACCGGAAGTGATCTGAAACATGATTTGTTATAACTACTAACCTTTTGCTGGATGGCTTGGTTTTTGCATGCCGCGATGGCCTCTTTATCAGAGCCGATGGTGATTGTTGCTGTTTTTAAGTTTCCAACCAGAGGCGAGGTTTGTACCTTTGCTGAAACAGTCTCCGAATGCTGATGACTTGCAGATGAAGGACTGAGGTTGAGGTAGATGTGTTAGGTATGTGAGATTCCATTTCCATAGTTTCTGAAGGTGTTGGAGATCCTATTATTGTGCCCGGCAGCCATGTGCTCGAGTTTTTGAGAATTTCTAGATGCTTTTTGTTTTTTACACCAATTTTAAAGTCAAGAAGTGGGCTGTTGCTTTTTGTTAGCAATGGAAAACAGCGTATGTATTCTGTGGTTTTAAGCTTCTCCTTAACATAGTGGGTGAGCTGGCTGCTGTGTATGGGGATGGAATTCCTGAAACATTTAGGTAATGCCATTCAGCAGCTGATCCGTTCTTTGGAGGCGGGGGCGTAGTAACTTTAACAGGAGTGGTGTCTTTCACTTGCGGGCAATCAGATCCAGTCTTCTGAGGCGTGGAGGATCCAATTTTAACAGGAGTGATGTCATTCACTTGTGGGCAGTTAGTTTGAATGGATGTCGACTTACATGCTCTAGGCTGGGAATTCTTGATATTGCCTTGCTTCTCGTTAGACAGCAGTCTTTCGACCATGGCCGATAACTGATTTACGGTCTTACGCAAATCACCCATTTCCTTTAACATCTCGTTCTTTGATGAGTCGTGAACCTGGATTCTGACGGGCTCGTCCTGATTGTCCATAAAGACAGATGTTAAATTGAAGACATCCTGCTTTATTTTTTTAATTGATTTCGATAAGGAATCGATTCGAACATCAGAGCCTCCAGCATAGTAAATGTGAATTTCGTCAACTTTTTTGTAGAGAAGTTTCCAGCTGGCGTCATGTTCAATATCATAGATCTCCGTGATGATTGGGTGTAGGTAGGTATTCTTAATTAGACAAGCTCCAAGGGCTTCTATGCAATCAGGAGATATTTGCGACTTGTAAAGTTGAGATACTTTGTCGTGTAGGTATCTCAACGTAGGCGAATCACACATTTTGCAGAAAAACCTGATATTATTGAATTTCTGCTGATTGATTACTTTTGTCGTTGCTTTGTCCAAACCCGTGCAGCTCATACAGAAACTCCTGCGGCACTCACCACTGCATCGTATTTTGTATTTGTCCTTTTCCACAAAGGCCCTCTGGCATGAATCACACGTGGTAACATCCATAGTACCAAAGTATTAAAACACAAACACGTTCAGGTTCAATAACAGAAAACACTACCGGGGTTAAAGTAGCAAAGCACAACAGGCGTGAGCAAGTCCAAGTTCAAAATAACAAAACTACCGGGGTTAATGAAGTAAAGTTAATGAAGGTCGCACGTTCGCAGCACAGTACATCAGACGTGAGCAAACTAAGTTCAAAACAACAAAACTACCGGGGTTATTGAAATAAAATTAGTCAAGGTCGCACGTTCGATGCTATAAAAATTTCCAAACGATGAACAAATCAAAACAAAACAAAGTCACAAGTTCAGAATAGTAAACTACCAGGGTCGATAGCAAACCAAAACAAATCAAAACACACAATATCAACATTAACCAACCGACGAGCGAATACACAACCGTCTCGTACAACTGCTGAACTTAAAATTTATCTCGTATCTTGCCTTTTCTGGACTTTATTTTTAATTATAAATCAAATTCTCTGCTTACCACATATATTCAATAACTTTTTCTTTGTTTTAGTAATATTTTTATATCAATCAAACACTTTTATCTCAATATTTTTCAATAAAAAACGCAAATTCAAACAGGAACAAAAATTAATACATCTTACTTCTTCAACGATCAAAAAACAAGAGAGCGATTACAAAATCAACAAATAGACAATTGAACAATAATAACAATATTTAACTACCTACCTACCTAAATTAAACCTACTTGATAACATCTCCATTATATAAAAAATTCGAATACTTGATTTTTTTTTATTTTGATTTACACAATTATTTATATCCAAAATACTATGACATTCATAATGAATTTACAATTTTATATTTATTTAACTATAATCTAAAAAACTTTTCATTTTCTTTAAAATAAAAACTAATATTATGGCTTTGAGACACCAATATTGATTATTTTAAACGTAAGTAATTTTGAATTTGGTTCATGATTTAAATCATTCTTTATTTAAAATTATGTATTTTTAGTATTGATATTTTCACAATCAATTTTCTTGTTTTATTTAAATATAATTATTTAATTTAAATTATTTCAAATCAGCAATATGTATCATTGAACTTTATATAAAATTTTTTTTTCAAATTTAAAATATTTAATTTTCTTATTTTACTTAAAAGTAATCCTTTTAAGTATAAAATATCACAAACTATTATATGTACTTTTTTAAAATAGATATGTAAAAAAAACTACTTTTATATTCTATTTTCATATTTTGATTTCCCTTTTTAGGAAAGAAGAAAGAAAAACCTAATAAAAACTTATATTACTGAAGAAAATTTAACAAATTTATACAAAATCAAAGACTTTGTATTGATATTTTCACAATCAATTTTTTTGTTTTATTTAAATATAATTATTTAATTTAAATTATTTCAAATCAGCAATATGTATCATTGAACTTTATATAAAAATTTTTTTTCAAATTTAAAATATTTAATTTTCTTATTTTACTTAAAAGTAATCCTTTTAAGTATAAAATATCACAAACTATTATATGTACTTTTTTAAAATAGATATGTAAAAAAACTACTTTTATATTCTATTTTCATATTTTGATTTCCCTTTTTAGGAAAGAAGAAAGAAAAACCTAATAAAAACTTATAGCACTGAAGAAAATTTAACAAATTTATACAAAATCAAAGACTTTGTATTTTACCCAAGATCAAGAATATCCTCGTTTTATTAATTTAATCATAACTTTATTTAATTTATTTTGTTAATTATAGCATATTATCTTATATCATCTCAATATATTATAACATATAAGAGTGTATGAATAATAATTTCTTTTGATTATATAAATTACTATGTTATAAAATACTCCTTACCATGAATTAATTTTGAATTTAAATATAAATATTAAATAGGTAAGAATTAACTTAATTTAATTATTTTCCAATATTATTATTTAGATATGCTACCGGCTATTCCCTTATATCAGGGTCAGAGTTCCAAATATTCAAAAAAATTTAGATTCAAAATCAGTTAATATAAAAGTTTCAATAAAATGACTGTAAAACCACACTATCCTAGACCAATGATGTTTTCTAGGCATGAATTGTATATAAATTTCTAACCTTACTAATTCAAAATGTGACAAACTTCAAGAAACCGTTGTTAAACCCAAATATGCATCAAATATATGAAATGAAATATTCTGATTTGTGTTAATAAACAATTCAAATTAAACTTATCAAATAGTGAATAATAATTTAGTTAAATACATAAAACAGTGAAATACCAATGTTCATCAAAATTACAAAAAACAAACACATAAAACTCTTTATTGTACCAAGTGAAAAGTGTTACCATTTGTATGAAACTTCTCTCCTCTTCTGGAAAACCAGAATTCAGGATTCACTTCACAGGACAATCTACTTTCTTCCCCGGAACAGCCAAGATTTCAGGACACTTTGTAGAGATAAAACAATAGATTCTTTTTCAACCAAAAGATAAACTGCTACTTCCTCCTCTGGTAAGTGTAATTATGACTTTCTTTCTTGTTAAATATTAGTTTAATCTTCATTAACTTCATTAAAATGCAGTCATACCATATACTGCTCAACCCACAATTTAAGTATCTATTTCTTCATAAAATAATGTAATTTTCTCTTACCAATTGCTTTCTCTGGTTACCTTGTGATAATATTAATACTTTAAACTGATTTAAAACTTTCTTTTATCAATATTTTCAAAAAAAACTCAAAATTTCTACGGAGCAATTTTTTAATACAACTTATATATCAAGAACCAGAAAACAAGAGAGATTCTCTCAAATCAACAAAAAAACAACTGAAAAATTCAACAAACCTAAATCTATACATCCTTACCACCTAATCGCCTACTAATTCCTTATTTAAATAAAATTACTAACAAAATCTAATTCTTGATTCATTATTACAATTTAAAACAATGATTATTCTTTTTATTTTTATAAAATTTACTAGCACTACAAACTAATAATTTTCTCTTTTTCAGAATATTTCATTTGGCATTTGAACTATTAACAAATTAGAATATGGTTGATAAATTTGTATATTTTAAAAGTAAGTAAAAGTTTTAATATTTATTTTAACTATTTGTGATATTTTTATAATTTAATTTTCTTATTTAATTATACCCTTAATTCATTTAAAAATTAATGTTTAATTACTAACGTATTGACAATTTTATAAGCTTTTAATTATTTACTTTTCCCATTTATCAATTTCATAATTATTGTAACTTTATATAATGTAGATTAAACCATTTTGAATCTTTAAATAAAATCTTTGAAATAAATTTGTAATTTTTTCTTTCTTATTCTATTTTCTTTTTTCTTTTTTTAGGGATTATGAAGAAGATGATAATAATTAATCTCACTGTTACTGCATTTGTGCTCTGACCCGAAATAAGAAAATTTTCCTTTCTCTATTTTCCATAAGATTTTCATTTTACATTCTTATTTAATATAGCATAGTAACTCATATCATCTCAAATCCCCCAATTAAAATTTTTTATAATCAATCATATGTCCATATTTGATTAAAAAAATTATAATTTCTATTCCCACTTTAAAAATTTCATTGATGTCAAGTAACTTTGCTTGATACATTATATCTTTAATATTTTATTTTATTCTTAGTTTGTTTTGTAAAGAAAATCTAACTTTATTTTAATAAAATAATACAAATTTCTTTGTTCCATATTTCATTTTATAAAATGTTCATTTGATGTACTTGCTTGTAAATGATTATTTATATTCTAAAACTATAAATCAATAAACATTTAATTTATCTCATATTCACTTCAAAAAAAAATTCTTTAACCAAGAATATTTAAACTTATTATTCATACCAGTTTCAATTGTAATATCTTTTCATTCCATGAACTGTTTTAATGTTTATTCCATAAACATCCCAGTATTTTTCATAATAAATAAAAAAACTATGTACACCTAAAACTACTATTTACAACCTAATATCTATTTATAAAACTGCTTGAAATATCATCTACCCTTCTGCAGGTGTAAATTTATATACATCTTTAACATTTAAAATTCCTCTCAATCTACCTGTACTAGGGCAAATCAATCTATAACTGTTTTGAGCATTCTCGTTATCTACCACATATGGTCCCTCAAATGGCATTAATAATTTAGCACATTGATTTTCCCTTTTGTTAGCCACTTGTAATGCTCTAATGATAACCAAGTCCCCCTTTTTGAATTTAGTTTTCTTTTTAAATTTCTGTTCCTGTCTTTTAATATATCTATCAGCATTTCTTTTCAGATTTTTGTTGACCTTTTCTAAAATCTCATCCATTTCTTGATTTCTAACTACCTACCAATTCCTTTCCGGTGCTCTTCCTTTAAATAATAATTCCGGGCATTCTTTTGTAACTCGATGCGGATTTTCATTCACAAATCTCTGAACTTCTTCCAAGTTGTTTTCCCATAATTCGTGTTCTTGGCTACATAAAATTCTTAAGTATTTTATAATTTCTTTAATGTATCTCTCTGCTGGATTTGAAGAAGGGTTTCTTATACTTATAAAATTTACGTTTATGTCAAATTGCTGACATGCTGACAAAAATTTATTATTCTCAAAATAGGTAGCATGGTCTAAGATTATTCTTTCGGGTTTTCCATGTACTTGTATGAAATTCTTTAAACATTTAATTACTAGTTTAGTATTAGTTCTTGAGCATGGATATAGCTGCACATATTTGGTAAACACATCCACCATTACCAAAATATGTTTCTTTCCTTGGATACTTGGCACTAGGTTGCTTATGAAATCCATAGCTACTATTTGTAGAGGTCTCTGAGTGGTTATTGGTCTATTTGTATTAATGTTATGATAATTTTTTTCTTTTGCCAATTGGCACATTGTACAAGCTTTACAAATTTCTTTAGTTTTAGTTAAATCGTTCTTTGCATAAAAATTCTCTCTAAATAACATCCATAACTTCCTCACCCCAATATGTCCATATTCCTGATGTAAATTGAATAAAATGTCTTTAGCATAGTCTGATGTTATGACATAGGCATCCCAGTTTTCTAGCTTCTTATATATGATATTATCTACTACAAAAGTTCTTCTCTTTTCTACTTCACTTAAATATGCCTGATCTCGAATAATGCTTTCTAAACTATACAACCCCTTTTTGTTCAATAACTTATTAATCCCAATTTTAAATTTAGTATGATCCCCTTGCTCTTCCACTTCTCTACTTAATGCATCAGCTATGATGTTGTTCTTTCCAGGTATGTATTTAATTTCAAAATCATATTCTTGCAGTAATAATAGCCATCTGTGTACCCTATTATTTGCATATCGATTTTTTAACATTGCAGTCAACGCATTGTGATCGCTTTCTACCACAAATCTAGCCCCTAGTAAGAAAAATCTTAATTTTGTTATACAAAACACAACACTCGCCATTTCCAATTCCGTTACAGTGTATTTTTTTTTCACTATTTTTCGTAACTCTTGAAACAAAACTAATGGGCACTTCTCCTTCTTCTTGAATTTGTATCAGCACTCCTGCTAACCTATCTATAGATGCATCAGTTCTAAGTACAAAAGGTTTATCATACTGTGGATGATATACTTTTAAGTTATTGGTGAAAATTTGTTTCAGTTCTTTGAAAACTTGTTCTCGTTCTGGTGTCCATTTCCATTTAACATCTTTTTTTAGTAGTTCAATTAAGGGAACTTCTTTGCTCGATAAATCCGGAATCAATCTCTTGTAGTAGTTTAAAATTCCAAGGAATCCTCTTAATGTTTTTAAGTTCCTGGGTGTTTGATAATTCAAAATCGCTTGTACTCTTTCTGGATCCATGCTTACCCCTGTAGTATTTAAAACATATCCTAAATATATTTATTTCTTGTTGGTAAAATTTACATTTTTCCACATTTAATTTCAAACCTGCTGTTTCCAGTTCCTTTAAAGTTATTTCCAAATGTTCTTTATGTATTTCTTCATTTTCTGAATACACCAAAATATCAACAATATAATGTAGTATAAATGATTCATGTTTATTTAATATAGTATGTAACGTTTTTACTAATGCTGCACAAGAACTTTGTAAACCATAGGGTACAACACAAAATTGGTATACAATTCCATCCACCATAAAAGCTGTGTATTGTCTACTACTTTTTTCTAAAGGAATTAGCCAGAAACTGTGTTTAAGATCTAATTTTGAGTATATTTTAGCCTTTGTTATTCGGCCAAATATTCCCTCTACATTCATAGGACTTTCATATTGTTTTACTGTGTAAGTATTTATATTCCTAGCATCCAAACATAATCTTATTTCTCCAGACTTTTTTCTAACACACGTAATTGCATTTATATACGGTGAATCTGACCTCTCTTTAATTCCATCTTTCATCATTTTGCTTAATTCCTGATATACTTCATCCTTCAACTTATACGGAATTGGATAAGTCTTAATCTTAAAATTCTTAATCTCCTTGTTCATCTTCAACATATGAGTATAATTTGATGCTATACACGTTTCTTCATTAAATAGTTTACAATACTTTTTACACAACCTTTCCACTTCTTTTTGATGTTGTCCACAGTTTCCTTCTAACTCATTATAATCTACCCTGGCAATATTATTATACTGTCTATTCGGATCAGCTTCCTGATTTGCATTATTTCCTAAGGTAAATGGTATTCTCTGTTGTTCCCATTTCAAACATTCTTCTTCATAATCTATTACTACTTTATGATTATTCAATTCATCTGAACCTAATATAATGTCATAATTTAAATTTTGAATAAGTAACATTTGGATTTTATATTTCTTAATACCTATTAGTATTTCTCCCATAATCATGTTGTTGGTATCATATAATTTTTTATTATTCGCTCCCATTTTTGATAATTTATTTGTTTTTATCATCATAATATTATCTTGTTTAACTTGTGACACTAATTTTTGACTAATTAAAGTAACCTCTGAACCAGTATCTATCATAATTTGGCATTTAATATTTTGAAAAACCCCCTCTATAAAAATTAACCTCCTAAGTTCATTGACTTTAATTTCATCATCATTAACAAGAAATTCTCTAGGATGTTCATACCTAGAAGAGTAGATGATATTACGCACGTGGAAGCGACTTAGGCAAAATCCACGTTCTGTTCCTGGCCTTGACCAGTCACATCACCCTGATTTGCATTAATAACATTCACCTGTCGATTATTCTCACCTCTCTCTCTCCATTCATTGCTTTGATTCCCTACATTACGATTATCTTTATTTCTATTCCATCTATTACCTGACCCTCTATTCCCATCATAATTATTGTTATTTGAAAAATCCCCATTTCTCCTATCAAAATTTCTATTTTCCCCATTTCTACCATTACTATTATCATTCCTATATTCATTTGCTCTTGTTTCATTCCTATTAAAATTACTATATCCCCTATTAGATTTCCTATTCCTATTATTAAATCTGTAATTACCATCATTCCTATTCTCATTTCGATTCCTTTCATTAAATCTATTACCTCCAGAATTCCTATTATCATATCTATTTCTATCATTAAATCTTTCATTCCCATTCGTTCTACTTTCATTCATTAGACTTCGTTCTAGTCTCTGTAAGTAATTTGATAACTGTTTCATTGTTTTAATTTTATGTATTGCTATTGTTTCCGTCACTTCATGTTTGTACTGTCTCGCCACATACAAAACTATTTCCTCTTCCCTCATCGCAGGTTCCAAATATTGTGCATTATTATATAGTTGCATTGCATATGCATTAAAATTTTTTCCTTTATTATAGTCATATTTTCCAAAATACAGTTTTTCTCTAAAGGTAGCTCGTTGAATTTCCCCCCAGAAATATCTACAAAATTGCTCTTCGAAATCTTTTATTGACGACATTTGATTTTCTTTATTGCAGAACCATAGTAAAGGATGTCCTGTTAACATATCACGGATCAACAGTTTTTTCTCCAAGAAGTCACTAATATGCTTTGTTTTACTTTTTATTATAGTTACAAATACTTTTGGATGTATATGATTAATGTTTCCATCAAATTTAATTCCGGTATTGTTGTAGTGTGACATCATATTAGGAAGAACTCCCACCATATTTCCTCTAACATTATTATCCATAATTTCTTGTAACTTCTTTTGCATATCTTCTATTTCCTTATTTAATTTATACTTGGTTAATTCTTGATTCTTACTACAAACTCCTTTCTGTTTTTCTACTTCTCCCTCTAGTCTTTCAAATTCTTTTCCTAAGTTAATTTTTAAAATGTCCACTACCTCTTCATAAATTTGCTCTTGTAATCGTATTTGTCCTATATCTTTTTTTATGACATCAGTATGTTTATTGACTTCACGTTCTATTTCCTCCGGTAAATTTTCTTTAATTGATTTTTCTACTTCTTTTATTTTAATTTCCATACCTTTTTCAATTTCCCCCTTAATTTCAATCGCTGTATCCTGGATTTCAGTTCTCAATTTCAAAAATGAGATTGAGAGATAATCTCATTTTTCCATCCATATTTACAATTTATTTTATCGAGATAAATATAACTAATGTTTAAAATTTTTATTTACAATCCCTTTATTTTAATAAAGATTTACCAAGTAAATGTTTTTTAATTATTTTATTATTCTGATCAATCAGAATCAAGCAAATAAATCTCAAAAAAAAATTACCAAACAAAGTTTTCTTGACTAGTGTTTTTAATATCCAAAAATCCTAAAGTTTCTATTCTTTAAATAGGCTCAAGTTTTGATTATTTAGAGCGAAATAATGAAAAAAAATTTTTAACAAAATTCTCAAGTTTTTTAATTATTTAAATAGGCTCTAATTTTGATTGTTTAGAGCCCCACGTTGGGCGCCAAAATTTATAACATATAAGAGTGTATGAATAATAATTTCTTTTGATTATATAAATTACTATGTTATAAAATACTTTTTACCATGAATTAATTTTGAATTTAAATATAAATATTAAATAGGTAAGAATTAACTTAATTTAATTATTTTCCAATATTATTATTTAGATATGCTACCGGCTATTCCCTTATATCAGGGTCAGAGTTCCAAATATTCAAAAAAATTTATATTCAAAATCAGTTAATATAAAAATTTTCAATAAAATGACTGTAAAACCACACTATTCTAGACCAATGATGTTTTCTAGGCATGAATTGTATATAAATTTCTAACCTTATAAATTCAAAATGTGACAAACTTCAAGAAACCGTTGTTAAACCCAAATATGCATCAAATATATGAAATAAAATATTCTGATTTGTGTTAATAAACAATTCAAATTAAACTTATCAAATAGTGAATAATAATTTAGTTAAATACATAAAACAGTGAAATACCAATGTTCATCAAAATTACAAAAATCAAACACATAAAACTCTTTATTGTACCAAGTGAAAAGTGTTACCATTTGTATGAAACTTCTCTCCTCTTCTGGAAAACCAGGATTCAGGATTCACTTCACAGGACAATCTACTTTCTTCCCCGGAACAGCCAAGATTTCAGGACACTTTGTGGAGATCAAACAATAGATTCTTTTTCAACCAAAAGATAAACTGCTACTTCCTCCTCTGGTAAGTGTAATTATGACTTTCTTTCTTGTTAAATATTAGTTAAATCTTCATTAACTTCATTAAAATGCAGTCATACCATATACTGCTCAACCCACAATTTAAGTATCTATTTCTTCATAAAATAATGTAATTTTCTCTTACCAATTGCTTTCTCTGGTTACCTTGTGATAATATTAATACTTTAAACTGATTTAAAACTTTCTTTTATCAATATTTTCAAAAAAAACTCAAAATTTCTACGGAGCAATTTTTTAATACAACTTACATATCAAGAACCAGAAAACAAGAAAGATTCTCTCAAATCAACAAAAAAACAACTGAAAAATTCAACAAACCTAAATCTATATATCCTTACCACCTAATCGCCTACTAATTCCTTATTTAAATAAAATTACTAACAAAATCTAATTCTTGATTCATTATTACAATTTAAAACAATGATTATTCTTTTTATTTTTATAAAATTTACTAGCACTACAAACTAATAATTTTCTCTTTTTCAGAATATTTCATTTGGCATTTGAACTATTAACAAATTAGAATATGGTTGATAAATTTGTATATTTTAAAAGTAAGTAAAAGTTTTAATATTTATTTTAACTATTTGTGATATTTTTATAATTTAATTTTCTTATTTAATTATACCCTTAATTCATTTAAAAATTAATGTTTAATTACTAACGTATTAACAATTTTATAAGCTTTTAATTATTTACTTTTCCCATTTATTAATTTCATAATTATTGTAACTTTATATAATATAGATTAAACCATTTTGAATCTTTAAATAAAATCTTTGAAATGAATTTGTAATTTTTTCTTTCTTATTCTATTTTCTTTTTTCTTTTTTTAGGGATTATGAAGAAGATGATGATAATTAATCCCACTGTTACTGCATTTGTGCTCTGACCCGAAATAAGAAAATTTTCCTTTCTCTATTTTCCATAAGATTTTCATTTTACATTCTTATTTAATATAGCATAGTAACTCATATCATCTCAATATATATATATATATATATATATATATATATATATATATATATATATATATATATATATATATATATATATATATATAAAGTAATTTAAATTATTGGGTATGCAGCAAAATTAAAGAACGAGTGTACTCTTATAAATTCTTTAATCCAAGCTTTCGGCTGTGGTTACAGCCATCATCTGGGAAGCTACAATACATTATAATTAAAGAAACTTAATAGTACTAATATGAGAAAGTGTACTTACAACTTTTTGAGAATGTTGTTAAAAAGGTGATATATAAAAACATGGATTATTAAAAAATGTAAAACATACGTAAGTATAACAACACATACAAATTGAAATAGATTAAAATTATTAATTTAACATTTACGTCGTATTTCAGGTTTGACTTTAAAAGTTAAGATGTTAAATTAACTTTGACATTGACTCAAATGAAATACCTAAAATTTGATATAAAGTATGTTTACCGAAACTAGCAACAACCAAAAACACAAATATATATATATATACACATATATATACACACATACATATACATACATACATACATATACACATACATACACATACACATATATACACATATACATATATACATATATAGGTACGTACATACATACATACATACACACACACACATAGGTATATATACACACATATATATAATAAAATTTAGATTAAATAAAATATATTGTTAAATTTTATAAATGTTTCATTTAATTACTGTTGTATAAATGTGTGTAAATTAACTTTAATTTTCAAGAGAATAAACTTAAATTAAGAATTTAAACGCTTATCTATAGATAACAGATAGGCAAACATTTCATTTAAATGATGAATATCTGATCTATGATTCATTGATTGAGAAAATTTATTAACAAACACCATCTCCATAAATAGCCTTCTCGTCATTTGGCTTTCACGACAAAGAATATTGACATTTTCATAATCGATACGATGATCTTTTGTTATAACGTGTAAACCCAAGGCACTCCTTTCTGGATGCAATCTACAGTCAGATTTATGTGATGTTAGTCGATCTTTAAGACGTCTGGAAGTTTGGCCAATATAAATTTGGTCACAATCTAGACAAGGTAAGCTGTAAACAACATCAGTCAAGGAAAGTGTCGGTGTTTTGTCTTTAAGCCTGGTGAATACCGCATTTGCTGTTAATGCAGTCTTAAAAGCAATTTTAACATTTTGAATAGGTTTAAAAATTCTAGCTAGACTTGGAGCTAAATCTCTGATGTATGGTAAAGACATGTATGAAGTTATATTATTATCATTATCATTAGATTGTGTATTTCTGTTAGATAAGGGTTGTGGACTATTAAACAACAACTTTTTTAACAAAGAAGCAGGGTAGCCATTTTCTATAAATAATTGAAAAAGTATTTTTAAATTTTTATTGTGAAAGGAAGCATCGCTTAGTTTTATTACTCGGTTTTTCATACATTTGACTAAATTGATTTTCATGGCATGCTTATGATAAGAATTATAATTTAAGTATCATGAAAATCAATTTAGTCAAATGTATGAAAAACCGAGTAATAAAACTAAGCGATGCTTCCTTTCACAATAAAAATTTAAAAATACTTTTTCAATTATTTATAGAAAATGGCTACCCTGCTTCTTTGTTAAAAAAGTTGTTGTTTAATAGTCCACAACCCTTATCTAACAGAAATACACAATCTAATGATAATGATAATAATATAACTTCATACATGTCTTTACCATACATCAGAGATTTAGCTCCAAGTCTAGCTAGAATTTTTAAACCTATTCAAAATGTTAAAATTGCTTTTAAGACTGCATTAACAGCAAATGCGGTATTCACCAGGCTTAAAGACAAAACACCGACACTTTCCTTGACTGATGTTGTTTACAGCTTACCTTGTCTAGATTGTGACCAAATTTATATTGGCCAAACTTCCAGACGTCTTAAAGATCGACTAACATCACATAAATCTGACTGTAGATTGCATCCAGAAAGGAGTGCCTTGGGTTTACACGTTATAACAAAAGATCATCGTATCGATTATGAAAATGTCAATATTCTTTGTCGTGAAAGCCAAATGACGAGAAGGCTATTTATGGAGATGGTGTTTGTTAATAAATTTTCTCAATCAATGAATCATAGATCAGATATTCATCATTTAAATGAAATGTTTGCCTATCTGTTATCTATAGATAAGCGTTTAAATTCTTAATTTAAGTTTATTCTCTTGAAAATTAAAGTTAATTTACACACATTTATACAACAGTAATTAAATGAAACATTTATAAAATTTAACAATATATTTTATTTAATCTAAATTTTATTATATATATGTGTGTATATATACCTATGTGTGTGTGTGTATGTATGTATGTATGTACGTACCTATATATGTATATATGTATATGTGTATATATGTGTATGTGTATGTATGTGTATATGTATGTATGTATGTATATGTATGTGTGTATATATATGTGTATATATATATATATATTTGTGTTTTTGGTTGTTGCTAGTTTCGGTAAACATACTTTATATCAAATTTTAGGTATTTCATTTGAGTCAATGTCAAAGTTAATTTAACATCTTAACTTTTAAAGTCAAACCTGAAATACGACGTAAATGTTAAATTAATAATTTTAATCTATTTCAATTTGTATGTGTTGTTATACTTACGTATGTTTTACATTTTTTAATAATCCATGTTTTTATATATCACCTTTTTAACAACATTCTCAAAAAGTTGTAAGTACACTTTCTCATATTAGTACTATTAAGTTTCTTTAATTATAATGTATTGTAGCTTCCCAGATGATGGCTGTAACCACAGCCGAAAGCTTGGATTAAAGAATTTATAAGAGTACACTCGTTCTTTAATTTTGCTGCATACCCAATAATTTAAATTACTTTATTTAATTAGCCAGCAAAGAATTCTCTTTCATATATATATATATATATATATATATATAAAACGAACAGAGCGTTTTGTGACAGTCTAAAAATGTCCAAAGATGATACATAACGTATCTAATGCCATACTGTCAAAAGTAATAATTTCAGTTTTGAACTGAAATGGTGTCGGTTAGAAATTTCTAACACTTTAAAAGACACCTTAAATGCTGCGATATAAATAGATATAACAGGGCAAAACCAAACTACAGACACGTGTTTCGCTCTTATTTGAGCTCGTCAGTGTAGTACAGGCTATGTCTCTCAAGTCACTAATCAAGAGACATCCCTGCTATAAATTAAACGATATCTATAGATGTCAAATGCAAAACTGATAAACAGTCGCAAGTGGTTCCATCTTCACTCCAAAAATGGTATTTCAGTGGTAGCTTTGCATCTTGTATATAACCTTAGGCAAGGTAAAATGATAAAACGAACAGAGCGTTTTGTGACAGTCTAAAAATGTCCAAAGATGATACATAACGTATCTAATGCCATACTGTCAAAAGTAATAATTTTAGTTTTGAACTGAAATGGTGTCGGTTAGAAATTTCTAACACTTTAAAAGACACCTTGAATGCTGCGATATAAATAGATATAAATATCATTCAACCTATATCAGGGCAAAAACAAACTACAGACACGTGTTTCGCTCTTATTTGAGCTCGTCAGTGTAGTACAGGCTATGTTTTTCAAGTCACTAATCGAGAGACATCCCTGCTATAAATTAAACGATATCTATAGATGTCAAATGCGAAACTAATAAACAGTCGCAAGTGGTTTCATCTTCACTCCAAAAATGGTATTTCAGTGGTAGCTTTGCATCTTGTATATAACCTTAGGCAAGGTAAAATGATAAAACGAACAGAGCGTTTTGTGACAGTCTAAAAATGTCCAAAGATGATACATAACGTATCTAATGCCATACTGCCAAAAGTAATAATTTCAGTTTTGAACTGAAATGGTGTCGGTTAGAAATTTCTAACACTTTAAAAGAAACCTTGAATGCTGCGATAAAAATAGATATAAATATCATTCAACCTATATCAGGGCAAAACAAAACTATAGACACGTGTTTCGCTCTTATTTGAGCTCGTCAGTGTAGTACAGGCTATGTTTCTCAAGTCACTAATCAAGAGACATCCCTGCTATAAATTGAACGATATCTATAGATGTCAAATGCGAAACTGATAAACAGTCGCAAGTGGTTCCATCTTCACTTCAAAAATGGTATTTTAGTGGTAGCTTTGCATCTTGTATATAACCTTAGGCAAGGTAAAATGATAAAACGAACAGAGCGTTTTGTGACAGTCTAAAAATGTCCAAAGATAATACATAACGTATCTAATGCCATACTGTCAAAAGTAATAATTTCAGATTTGAACTGAAATGGTGTCGGTTAGAAATTTCTAACACTTTAAAAGAAACCTTAAATGCTGCGATAAAAATAGATATAAATATCATTCAACCTATATCAGGGCAAAACCAAACTATAGACACGTGTTTCGCTCTTATTTGAGCTCGTCAGTGTAGTACAGGCTATGTCTCTCAAGTCATTAATCAAGAGACATCCCTGCTATAAATTGAACTATATCTATAGACGTCAAATGCGAAACTGATAAACAGTCGCAAGTGGTTCCATCTTCACTTTAAAAATGGTATTTTAGTGGTAGCTTTGCATCTTGTATATAACCTTAGGCAAGGTAAAATGGTAAAACGAACAGAGCGTTTTGTGACAATCTAAAAATGTCCAAAGATAATACATAACGTATCTAATGCCATACTGTCAAAAGTAATAATTTCAGTTTTGAACTGAAATGGTGTCGGTTAGAAATTTCTAACACTTTAAAAGACACCTTAAATGCTGCGATATAAATAGATATAAATATCATTCAACCTATATCAGGGCAAAACCAAACTACAGACACGTGTTTTGCTCTTATTTGAGCTCGTCAGTGTAGTACAGGCTATGTCTCTCAAGTCACTAATCAAGAGACATCCCTGCTATAAATTGAACGATATCTATAAATGTCAAATGCGAAACTAATAAACAGTCGCAAGTGGTTTCATCTTTACTCCAAAAATTGTATTTTAGTGGTAGCTTTGCATCTTGTATATAACCTTAGGCAAGGTAGAATGATAAAACGAACAGAGCGTTTTGTGACAGTCTAAAAATGTCCAAAGATGATACATAACGTATCTAATGCCATACTGTCAAAAGTAATAATTTCAGTTTTGAACTGAAATGGTGTCGGTTAGAAATTTCTAACACTTTAAAAGACACCTTGAATGCTGCGATATAAATAGATATAAATATCATTCAACCTATATCAGGGCAAAACCAAACTACAGACACGTGTTTCGCTCTTATTTGAGCTCGTCAGTGTAGTACAGGCTATGTCTCTCAAGTCACTAATCAAGAGACATCCCTGCTATAAATTGAACGATATCTATAGATGTCAAATGCGAAACTAATAAACAGTCGCAAGTGGTTTCATCTTTACTCCAAAAATGGTATTTTAGTGGTAGCTTTGCATCTTGTATATAACCTTAGGCAAGGTAGAATGATAAAACGAACAGAGCGTTTTGTGACAGTCTAAAAATGTCCAAAGATGATACATAACGTATCTAATGCCATACTGTCAAAAGTAATAATTTCAGTTTTGAACTGAAATGGTGTCGGTTAGAAATTTCTAACACTTTAAAAGACACCTTGAATGCTGCGATATAAATAGATATAAATATCATTCAACCTATATCAGGGCAAAACCAAACTACAGACACGTGTTTCGCTCTTATTTGAGCTCGTCAGTGTAGTACAGGCTATGTCTCTCAAGTCACTAATCAAGAGACATCCCTGCTATAAATTGAACGATATCTATAGATGTCAAATGCGAAACTAATAAACAGTCGCAAGTGGTTTCATCTTTACTCCAAAAATGGTATTTTAGTGGTAGCTTTGCATCTTGTATATAACCTTAGGCAAGGTAGAATGATAAAACGAACAGAGCGTTTTGTGACAGTCTAAAAATGTCCAAAGATGATACATAACGTATCTAATGCCATACTGTCAAAAGTAATAATTTCAGTTTTGAACTGAAATGGTGTCGGTTAGAAATTTCTAACACTTTAAAAGACACCTTGAATGCTGCGATATAAATAGATATAAATATCATTCAACCTATATCAGGGCAAAACCAAACTACAGACACGTGTTTCGCTCTTATTTGAGCTCGTCAGTGTAGTACAGGCTATGTCTCTCAAGTCACTAATCAAGAGACATCCCTGCTATAAATTGAACGATATCTATAGATGTCAAATGCGAAACTGATAAACAGTCGCAAGTGGTTCCATCTTCACTCCAAAAATGGTATTTCAGTGGTAGCTTTGCATCTTGTATATAACCTTAGGCAAGGTAAAATGATAAAACGAACAGAGCATTTTGTGACAGTCTTAAAATGTCCATAAGATGATACATAACGTATCTAATGCCATACTGTCAAAAGTAATAATTTCAGTTTTGAACTGAAATGGTGTCGGTTAGAAATTTCTAACACTTTAAAAGACACCTTGAATGCTGTGATATAAATAGATATAAATATCATTCAACCTATATCAGGGCAAAACCAAACTACAGACACGTGTTTCGCTCTTATTTGAGCTCGTCAGTGTAGTACAGGCTATGTCTCTCAAGTCACTAATCAAGAGACATCCCTGCTATAAATTGAACGATATCTATAGATGTCAAATGCGAAACTGATAAACAGTCGCAAGTGGTTCCATCTTCACTCCAAAAATGGTATTTCAGTGGTAGCTTTGCATCTTGTATATAACCTAGGCAAGGTCGTTTTATCATTTTACCTTGCCTAAGGTTATATACAAGATGCAAAGCTACCACTGAAATACCATTTTTGGAGTGAAGATGGAACCACTTGCGACTGTTTATCAGTTTCGCATTTGACATCTATAGATATCGTTCAATTTATAGCAGGGATGTCTCTTGATTAGTGACTTGAGAGACATCCCAACAAACACAACAACGTTGAATTAACGTTTTTTATAACCAGAAACCATCCAATGAACACGTTTATTTATAACGTTGAAATAACGTAGAATTGTCGCCCAAAACAACGTTAGAAGTAACCAGTTGATACACGTTATTTCAACTAGATGTCAAAACCGGTAGTTAACGTCACATTTACAAAAAAAACAACGTTTTTTCCACTATAAAGATTCGTCCAGTGTAACATTTTGGCAACCAGTTAGGTTAGGTTTGGCAACCGGTTATCGACGTTATTTTTACGTTAATTTAATACGTTATAGTTATGTAAAAATATTAATCTAATATAACGTTGATGCATGTTAATGTTAAAGTTACGTAGATAAGCAGATCACTTGTATGTAACCTTTCACATAAAAGCTGGTTTTTAAAAATAGGAAAATAAAACATCAATATATACTTACTATTTTTTTTTATTAAATAAGATTAATATTCGTTTTTAAACTTAAATCAAATTCAATTTTGAAAAATGAAACTTTTTTAGCTTAATTACAAAAAAATATGTTTTAGCATCAAAGATTTTTTTATCGCAATTTCTTGACGTTTTCAAGGTACGAGTTCCGGAAGAATTAAGACCTAAAAAGAATCCGCGAAATTACGTTTTACACTTAAAGCCTATGATATAAAGATAACCTACCTTCAAATTCATCCAACGATCGATCGTCTTCTTTTGGACATCTCTCCGTTAGAGGTTGTTTACGAATGCTGCAACTCTTACTTGAAGACAAATCTCTAAAGCAATAAATCAACTGTAGGTAATTACATTTTGTTCTGTCAGACTGAACGTACCCGTATTATGTCATGTCATTTTGTCTTGTCATTGGTTTTCTGTCAACGAACACGATATACTTTTGTGAGAATATAAATAAAGTTAATAAACTATATGATTTTTCATTATATAATAAATCTATAACGAAACATGGTGACAGCGGTGTAAGAATCTTAACCTCGTCATTGAAACTAGTGAAAGTTATAAGTTGTCCTCAACATTAGAAAATTTGTAAGTTGTCCTCAACATAAGAAACATGGCAACTCCAGATCAACAAAGTCAAAATGGTCAAACAGATTATTCCATCCAGATACCTATACAAGTATCTCCTCCAGAGAGGTTCAATTTTAGCACTCCACAAGCATGGCCACTGTGGAGAAAACGGTTTGAGCGTTTTATTTCTGTGTCTGGACAGGAACAAAAGTCGGAAGAAGAGAAAATAAATATGCTAATTTACATAATGGGAGAAGAAGCCGAAGATATTCTGTTACAGTTTTCAACACAACCAACTACCTTTAAGCAAACGCTTCACTGCCTAGAATCACATTTTATTCCAAGACGAAACATCATCTTTGAACGGTACAAATTTAATTCTCGTATTCAGCAGCCATCCGAATCAATCAAAAGTTTCATAACTCATTTGCATAGTTTGGCTTAACACTGTAACTATGGCAATCTCAAAGAAGAATTAATTCGAGATAGAATCGTAGTAGGTATGACCGATAAAAAAACCAGCGAAAGGTTACAACTTCAATCCAATTTAACCCTGGCAGATTGCATTCTGACAGCAAAACAAGCCGAAATGCAAGCAAGTCAAAGCAGGGAAATATATGGTACAAGTTCTACTTTAGTCCATTCCATAGCAGTACCAAATAAACAACAGAATAACACTTACAGAAGAAACAATGCCCCTCGAACGTACCAGAAGGAAAATAAAAAATGCCAGTTCTGTGGTCTGTCAAACCATCCTAGGGAAAGGTGTGCAGCGAGCAGAGCCACATGCAATTCTTGTAAAAAAATAGGACATTGGGCAGTGGTTTGTCGTTCATCCCAGTTAAGACATCTTGAATTTGAAAAGGAAGAAGAAAATGAAGAAAACGATTTGTTCGTAGGCATCTTGCAGGTCAGTAACATCCTAGCTAAAAACTATAGTCAAGAATGGACAGCCTTTATACAAGTTGAAAAGGTAAATAAGGAAGTTGAATTTTTGATCGATTCTGGAGCTGATATTACATGCGTACCCGAACAACTTGTTAATAACTATGTAAAACTAGAATCTTGTTTCAAAAATGTAACTGGCCCTTCAGGAAAAAAATTAGTAGTTAAAGGAAAATTTACATCAAAAATTGCATGCAAAAATAATTCAGTTATATGTGATATCTTTGTAATTGAGGATTTAAAAAAAACCTATCTTAGGTAGGGCTGCTATAGCGGGTTTGCAACTCCTTAAGCTCGAAAACGAAGTATGTGTAAATAACATAAATAATTCTTATATTTATGAAAATTTTCCCAACCTTTTCAGTAATGTAGGCACTTTTAAAAATGAATTAGAGATCAAAATAAAGAAAGATATCCAACCTTATATACAGTCTGTCCCCAGAACTGTACCTATTCCCCTATTGAAACATCTGAAGGATGAATTGGACCGATTAGAGAATCTTGATATTATTGAACCTGTCAACTATCCTACTCCTTGGGTCAGCCCTATAGTTGTGGTACAAAAGGGTGACAAAATTCGTTTGTGTGTTGATTACACTAAACTTAATAAAGCAGTGCTCCGTGCTCACTTCCCGATCACGAAAGTTGAAACAACACTAGCTAAAATACAGAATTCTAAAATTTTTAGTAAAATTGATGCTACATTAGGGTTTCACCAAATTAAATTAAAGAAAGAAAGTCAACATTTCACTTGCTTTATCACACCATTTGGTAGATATATATACAAACGTCTACCATTTGGACTAAATTGTTCTCCTGAGTATTTTCAATGTGAACTCTACAACATTTTAGGGAATATGGAGGGAGTCGAATTTCATTTGGATGATGTTCTGATTCATGCAGCAACAGAAGAAAAACATAATGCAATTCTTCTAGAAGTCTTTAAAAGATTGCAGGCTCAAGGTATAACTTTAAATAAAGAAAAATGTGTTTTTGGAGTAAAATCGCTTCCCTACCTAGGTCATATCCTATCTAGCAAAGGCATCTCAGTAGATCCTGAACGTGTTATAGCCATTGATAACTTTCCAGAACCTACAAATAAAATTGAACTCTTACGCTTTTTGGGTATGTTGAATTTTTCAGCTAGATTTATTCCTAACCGTTCTGAATCCCTCGAACCCCTTACTTCTCTTCTTAAAAAGAATGTTTCTTTTTTGTGGGATGTTGCACAAATGCAAGCTTTTAAAAAAGTTAAAAATTTTCTTAGCTTACTTTGACTCATCAAAACAAATTGCTGTCTCAGCCGATGCCTCTTCTTTCGGGATAGGCGCCTGTTTAATTCAATATGACTATGCAGGTAATAAGGAGGTTGTCAGTTATGCTTCTAGGTTGCTCTCTGCTACAGAGCAGCGCTATGCCCAAATTGAGCGAGAAGCCTTAGCCCTCACTTGGGCATGTGACAAATTCAGTGAGTATATTATAGGACTCGAGATATTCTTGGAAACAGATCACAAGCCCCTTCTCCAAATTCTTCAAACCAAACATTTGGATGAGTTGACCCCTAGACTACAGAGGTTCAGATTACGACTTATGCGATTTGACTATCAAGTGTATTACACTCCCGGTAAGAATTTGGTCATAGCTGATGCTCTGTCTAGAGATTTTTCGAAAAATGAACCCCAACCTTCTGACCAAGAACTTTGTGAGGAAACGGAAGCACATGTAAGGCTGATTACGAGTAGTTTCGAAGCCAAACCCTCTTTCTTAGAAACTATAAAAATGGAGCAAGGCGCAGACCTTGTGTGTCAGTATCTTAAAGAATACTCCTTCTCAGGTTGGCCCAATAAAAATGAGAGAAATCCTGAAGTTTCTGTTTATTTTCAATACAGAAATGATATTTCCTTTTGTGATGGTCTTCTCTTGCGTGGATCCCGGATAATAATTCCACGATCCTTGCAAGAAATATGTCTAAGTTTGGTGCACCAAGGCCACTTAGGGATAGTTAAATGAAGGGCCCGAGCTAAATCGTCTATCTGGTGGCCAGGACTTTCAACACAAATAGAAAATATTGTCAGAAATTGTCCACAGTGTGTGGAACACTCCCTTAATGTGAAGGAACCCTTCCTCAAGGATAATTTTCCAGACCGCCCCTGGCAAAAAATTGCTGTAGATCTGTTTAAGCAGGACTCTTGGTATCTAGTAGTTACAGACTATTTTTCCAGATTTTTTGAAATATTCAAGCTAAATCATCTTTCAGAAAACGTTGTAATTACCAAGCTTAAGGAGTTGTTTTCCAGGTATGGTATACCAGAAATTGTACGGTCAGACAACGGTCCCCAATTTCAAACATTGTTTAAAGCATTTGCTGTGGAATATGATTTCAAACACCTCACAAGTAGCCCCTATTTTCCCCAATCCAACGGCTGTGTTGAAGCTACGGTAAAAATAGCAAAAAATTTACTTTAAAAAAAGGATGACATTTACTTGGCTCTTTTAGCATACCGCACTACGCCCTTGGAGTGCGGATTTAGTCCTTGCGAACTATTAATGAATAGAAAACTCCGTTCAAATCTACCTTCCTTATCGAGCGAGTTAAATAAAACGGTAAATTGTGAGTCAGTTTTTGAGAGGGAAAATAGGGCCAAAGAGAAATCTGTCTCTCTCTATAATAAAAGACATAGAGCAAGGAAGTTGTCTGATTTATGCATTAATGACAGTGTTTGGGTAATAGATCTCAGGCGATATGGCAAAGTGGTTCAAATATTGCCTGAACCGCGTTCATATTTGATTGACTCTAATAATATTTTATATCGCAGGAATAGGTGGCATTTAGTCCCTGCACCATACCATCAACAGAACACTTTTAATCCGACCTTTACACAAGCACTGCCTGAAGTTCAGTCTGTCAAACCCCCTGACCATTATATTAACAGTGCGCCTCTAGATAATACTGATTTAAAAAAGTCAAGTGATTTAAGTGATATACCCAATAATGACTGCAGTGATCCCGGGCGCGAAAATACAAATATTGTCCCAATTGTTGATGACAATGTAATTTACCCTCGATCGTCTAGAAATACCAAACGTCCAGCATATCTTAATGATTATGTAATGTATTAACTTTAGAAAGGGGGATGTTCTGTCAGACTGAACGTACCCGTATTATGTCATGTCATTTTGTCTTGTCATTGGTTTTCTGTCAACGAACACAATATACTTTTGTGAGAATATAAATAAAGTTAATAAACTATATGATTTTTCATTATATAATAAATCTATAACGAAACACATTTATTAATAACTTAAGCATAAACTTACTTGATTTCATTCCAAATATAATTTGACGGAGTCGCTTTAATTTCTTACTTTTTTTGAAAAATTAAAAGGTCTTGATCTGGATCTGAACCAGAAGACTCATAAAAAGCTTTTCTCTTTCGATTCCTTTCCACTAATGATTGTGAAACTAATTCTTCAATGATTATGGGATTATAACCTTAAAGAAAATGTAACCATTAATTTCAATATGTAGCATCTACCTAACTATATAATAAAAGATAGATGTACATATATTTAAATAAAGTGTATATGTAATACTTACTTAAAATTTTTATTACTTAATACTAATACAGAGCACACAAACTACGCCAAACAAACACAAATATAAAATGGCGACAGCGACAATGCCGACAATCCTTTTGAACAGTGGTACCAACTGGTACGTAGTACCAACCAAAATAAAATGGCGTAAAAAAGATTTTGGCGCACTTATCAAAATGTGCATCTTTCATCCTTCTTGTTTTATTATTAGAAATGCATATATAAAACGTTATAAAGGTTTGATCCATTTTAAAATTTTAATAAGTCTTAATAAATGAATTTAATAAATATTTTATTATCCGTCACTTTGCTAACTATTTTTAGACGTGTTAATTACGTTTCACAGGTATACGTTTTTTTGGGGGGAGCCGAATCACGTTTTTTTTAGGTCATATTTAAGACATTTTGCGACCTAATGCATTTTTCACGTGATAGTCACGTCTTTATGACGTTTTACGTGATCATGTGGTTGCCTGGGATAGGCAGTTTTTTTCTACAACCACTATTCAAAACATGCTCTTCTGCATAGTTTTATGTTCACAAACTTGATTTCTCAAAATAATAGCAATATGACATAAGTGTGCCGGAATGTGACATTTCTGTGCCAGAAAGTGACATTTCTGTTCTTTAAAGTTGGTTGCTAGGCAACTGACCAACATTTTTTATGCAAAGTCACCTGAATATTCCACAAACGTCAAATATAAAATATCTGTAAAATATTCCTGTTTTATTTAAATTTTAAAATAAGATTAACTAAAATGAACAGTGATAATTCTGAATTAAAAAATGCTCCACCAGAACTGATTCATTATCACTGAATTTACATAAACCTTCAACTTCAAGAGAAAAATATGAAACTAAATCAAACAGTGTGGTTGTAGAAAAAGTATAGTATATTATCGAATTAAGTGATTATTTACCCCGTTTAGCTTTTTTTTACGTTGTAAGAGAAAGTTGTTACAACTTTAAATAAAATCCTTTATTTAACGTTACTGAAAGGTGTACAATAAACGTTAATAAGACGGTTAATTTTCATTTGATTGCAACGATATAATCAACTAAAGATAGAATTTAACGGATTATCGACGTGTTCAAAACTAAATTAAAATACGTTTCTTCAACGTTGATAGAAATAGGTGGAATGGGGATAACTATTGTGATTTTATAGACGTTTTTTTTACTTTGAAATGATTAATGGTTATTACCATTGAATAAAATCCATTATTCAACGTTAAATAAGGGTGTACTTTATTTAACGTTACTTAAAGGTGTACAATAAACGTTAATAAGACGGTTTATTTCATTTGATTGCAACGCAACGATATAATCGACTAAAGATAAAATTTAACGGATTATCGACGTGTTCAAAAGTAAATTAAAATACGTTTCTTCAACGTTGATGTAACCTTATGGGGATAACTATTGAGTTTTTATAGACGTTTTTTTTACGTTGAAATGTTATAAAGGTTATTACCATTGAATAAAATCCATTATTTAACGTTACCTAAGGGTGTACAGTAAACGTCAATAAGACGGTTAATTTTAATTTGATTACAACGTTGCGGGTCAATGATATAATCAATTAAACACCAAATTTAACGTTTAATCAACGTTTTCAGTAATAAATTAAAACACGTTTTTTATTAACGTTGATATAACCTTAAAATATAGAAATAGGATAAATTGTTATGTTTTTATCGACGTTTTTTTAACGTTGACGTTTCAATCGTTATGAAACAACTATTTATCAACCGTTGAAAATATAACGTAAAACGTTATTTCAACGATACCAACGTTAAATCAACGTTTTTTCAACGTATGTGTGTTTACTGGGATAGCCTGTACTACACTAACGAGCTCAAATAAGAGCGAAACACGTGTCTGTAGTTTGGTTTTGCCCTGATATAGGTTGAATGATATTTATATCTATTTATATCGCAGCATTCAAGGTGTCTTTTAAAGTGTTAGAAATTTCTAACCGACACCATTTCAGTTCAAAACTGAAATTATTACTTTTGACAGTATGGCATTAGATACGTTATGTATCATCTTTGGACATTTTTAGACTGTCACAAAGCGCTCTGTTCGTTTTATCATTTTACCTTGCCTAAGGTTATATACAAGATGCAAAGCTACCACTGAAATACCATTTTTGGAGTGAAGATGGAACCACTTGCGACTGTTTATCAGTTTCGCATTTGACATCTATAGATATCGTTCAATTTATAGCAGGGATGTCTCTTGATTAGTGACTTGAGAGACATAGCCTGTACTACACTGACGAGCTCAAATAAGAGCGCAACACGTGTCTGTAGTTTGGTTTTGCCCTGATATAGGTTGAATGATATTTATATCTATTTATATCGCAGCATTCAAGGTGTCTTTTAAAGTGTTAGAAATTTCTAACCGACACCATTTCAGTTCAAAACTGAAATTATTACTTTTGACAGTATGGCATTAGATACGTTATGTATCATCTTTGGACATTTTTAGACTGTCACAAAACGCTCTGTTCGTTTTATTATTTTACCTTGCCTAAGGTTATATACAAGATGCAAAGCTACCACTGAAATACCATGTTTGGAGTAAAGATGGAACCACTTGCGACTGTTTATCAGTTTCGCATTTGACATCTATAGATATCGTTCAATTTATAGCAGGGATGTCTCTTGATTAGTGACTTGAGAGATATAGCCTGTACTACACTGACGAGCTCAAATAAGAGCGAAACACGTGTCTGTAGTTTGGTTTTGCCTCGATATAGGTTAAATGATATTTATATCTATTTATATCGCAGCATTCAAGGTGTCTTTTAAAGTGTTAGAAATTTCTAACCGACACCATTTCAGTTCAAAACTGAAATTATTACTTTTGACAGTATGGCATTAGATACGTTATGTATCATCTTTGGACATTTTTAGACTGTCACAAAACGCTCTGTTCGTTTTATCATTTTACCTTGCCTAAGGTTATATACAAGATGCAAAGCTACCACTGAAATACCATTTTTGGAGTGAAGATGGAACCACTTGCGACTGTTTATCAGTTTCGCATTTGACATCTATAGATATCGTTCAATTTATAGCAGGGATGTCTCTTGATTAGTGACTTGAGAGACATAGCCTGTACTACACTGACGAGCTCAAATAAGAGCGCAACACGTGTCTGTAGTTTGGTTTTGCCCTGATATAGGTTGAATGATATTTATATCTATTTATATCGCAGCATTCAAGGTGTCTTTTAAAGTGTTAGAAATTTCTAACCGACACCATTTCAGTTCAAAACTGAAATTATTACTTTTGACAGTATGGCATTAGATACGTTATGTATCATCTTTGGACATTTTTAGACTGTCACAAAATGCTCTGTTCGTTTTATTATTTTACCTTGCCTAAGGTTATATACAAGATGCAAAGCTACCACTGAAATACCATTTTTGGAGTAAAGATGGAACCACTTGCGACTGTTTATCAGTTTCGCATTTGACATCTATAGATATCGTTCAATTTATAGCAGGGATGTCTCTTGATTAGTGACTTGAGAGATATAGCCTGTACTACACTGACGAGCTCAAATAAGAGCGAAACACGTGTCTGTAGTTTGGTTTTGCCTCGATATAGGTTGAATGATATTTATATCTATTTATATCGCAGCATTCAAGGTGTCTTTTAAAGTGTTAGAAATTTCTAACCGACACCATTTCAGTTCAAAACTGAAATTATTACTTTTGACAGTATGGCATTAGATACGTTATGTATCATCTTTGGACATTTTTAGACTGTCACAAAACGCTCTGTTCGTTTTATCATTTTACCTTGCCTAAGGTTATATACAAGATGCAAAGCTACCACTGAAATACCATTTTTGGAGTAAAGATGGAACCACTTGCGACTGTTTATCAGTTTCGCATTTGACATCTATAGATATCGTTCAATTTATAGCAGGGATGTCTCTTGATTAGTGACTTGAGAGACATAGCCTGTACTACACTGACGAGCTCAAATAAGAGCGCAACACGTGTCTGTAGTTTGGTTTTGCCCTGATATAGGTTGAATGATATTTATATCTATTTATATCGCAGCATTCAAGGTGTCTTTTAAAGTGTTAGAAATTTCTAACCGACACCATTTCAGTTCAAAACTGAAATTATTACTTTTGACAGTATGGCATTAGATACGTTATGTATCATCTTTGGACATTTTTAGACTGTCACAAAACGCTCTGTTCATTTTATTATTTTACCTTGCCTAAGGTTATATACAAGATGCAAAGCTACCACTGAAATACCATTTTTGGAGTAAAGATGGAACCACTTGCGACTGTTTATCAGTTTCGCATTTGACATCTATAGATATCGTTCAATTTATAGCAGGGATGTCTCTTGATTAGTGACTTGAGAGATATAGCCTGTACTACACTGACGAGCTCAAATAAGAGCGAAACACGTGTCTGTAGTTTGGTTTTGCCTCGATATAGGTTGAATGATATTTATATCTATTTATATCGCAGCATTCAAGGTGTCTTTTAAAGTGTTAGAAATTTCTAACCGACACCATTTCAGTTCAAAACTGAAATTATTACTTTTGACAGTATGGCATTAGATACGTTATGTATCATCTTTGGACATTTTTAGACTGTCACAAAACGCTCTGTTCGTTTTATCATTTTACCTTGCCTAAGGTTATATACAAGATGCAAAGCTACCACTGAAATACCATTTTTGGAGTGAAGATGGAACCACTTGCGACTGTTTATCAGTTTCGCATTTGACATCTATAGATATCGTTCAATTTATAGCAGGGATGTCTCTTGATTAGTGACTTGAGAGACATAGCCTGTACTACACTGACGAGCTCAAATAAGAGCGCAACACGTGTCTGTAGTTTGGTTTTGCCCTGATATAGGTTGAATGATATTTATATCTATTTATATCGCAGCATTCAAGGTGTCTTTTAAAGTGTTAGAAATTTCTAACCGACACCATTTCAGTTCAAAACTGAAATTATTACTTTTGACAGTATGGCATTAGATACGTTATGTATAATCTTTGGACATTTTTAGACTGTCACAAAACGCTCTGTTCGTTTTATTATTTTACCTTGCCTAAGGTTATATACAAGATGCAAAGCTACCACTGAAATACCATTTTTGGAGTAAAGATGGAACCACTTGCGACTGTTTATCAGTTTCGCATTTGACATCTATAGATATCGTTCAATTTATAGCAGGGATGTCTCTTGATTAGTGACTTGAGAGATATAGCCTGTACTACACTGACGAGCTCAAATAAGAGCGAAACACGTGTCTGTAGTTTGGTTTTGCCTCGATATAGGTTGAATGATATTTATATCTATTTATATCGCAGCATTCAAGGTGTCTTTTAAAGTGTTAGAAATTTCTAACCGACACCATTTCAGTTCAAAACTGAAATTATTACTTTTGACAGTATGGCATTAGATACGTTATGTATCATCTTTGGACATTTTTAGACTGTCACAAAACGCTCTGTTCGTTTTATCATTTTACCTTGCCTAAGGTTATATACAAGATGCAAAGCTACCACTGAAATACCATTTTTGGAGTAAAGATGGAACCACTTGCGACTGTTTATCAGTTTCGCATTTGACATCTATAGATATCGTTCAATTTATAGCAGGGATGTCTCTTGATTAGTGACTTGAGAGACATAGCCTGTACTACACTGACGAGCTCAAATAAGAGCGCAACACGTGTCTGTAGTTTGGTTTTGCCCTGATATAGGTTGAATGATATTTATATCTATTTATATCGCAGCATTCAAGGTGTCTTTTAAAGTGTTAGAAATTTCTAACCGACACCATTTCAGTTCAAAACTGAAATTATTACTTTTGACAGTATGGCATTAGATACGTTATGTATCATCTTTGGACATTTTTAGACTGTCACAAAACGCTCTGTTCATTTTATTATTTTACCTTGCCTAAGGTTATATACAAGATGCAAAGCTACCACTGAAATACCATTTTTGGAGTAAAGATGGAACCACTTGCGACTGTTTATCAGTTTCGCATTTGACATCTATAGATATCGTTCAATTTATAGCAGGGATGTCTCTTGATTAGTGACTTGAGAGATATAGCCTGTACTACACTGACGAGCTCAAATAAGAGCGAAACACGTGTCTGTAGTTTGGTTTTGCCTCGATATAGGTTGAATGATATTTATATCTATTTATATCGCAGCATTCAAGGTGTCTTTTAAAGTGTTAGAAATTTCTAACCGACACCATTTCAGTTCAAAACTAAAATTATTACTTTTGACAGTATGGCATTAGATACGTTATGTATCATCTTTGGACATTTTTAGACTGTCACAAAACGCTCTGTTCGTTTTATCATTTTGCCTTGCCTAAGGTTATATACAAGATGCAAAGCTACCACTAAAATACCATTTTTGGAGTGAAGATGGAACCACTTGCGACTGTTTATCAGTTTCGCATTTGACATCTATAGATATCGTTCAATTTATAGCAGGGATGTCTCTTGATTAGTGACTTGAGAGACATAGCCTGTACTACACTGACGAGCTCAAATAAGAGCGCAACACGTGTCTGTAGTTTGGTTTTGCCCTGATATAGGTTGAATGATATTTATATCTATTTATATCGCAGCATTCAAGGTGTCTTTTAAAGTGTTAGAAATTTCTAACCGACACCATTTCAGTTCAAAACTGAAATTATTACTTTTGACAGTATGGCATTAGATACGTTATGTATCATCTTTGGACATTTTTAGACTGTCACAAAACGCTCTGTTCGTTTTATCATTTTGCCTTGCCTAAGGTTATATACAAGATGCAAAGCTACCACTAAAATACCATTTTTGGAGTGAAGATGGAACCACTTGCGACTGTTTATCAGTTTCGCATTTGACATCTATAGATATCGTTCAATTTATAGCAGGGATGTCTCTTGATTAGTGACTTGAGAGACATAGCCTGTACTACACTGACGAGCTCAAATAAGAGCGCAACACGTGTCTGTAGTTTGGTTTTGCCCTGATATAGGTTGAATGATATTTATATCTATTTATATCGCAGCATTCAAGGTGTCTTTTAAAGTGTTAGAAATTTCTAACCGACACCATTTCAGTTCAAAACTGAAATTATTACTTTTGACAGTATGGCATTAGATACGTTATGTATCATCTTTGGACATTTTTAGACTGTCACAAAACGCTCTGTTCGTTTTATCATTTTGCCTTGCCTAAGGTTATATACAAGATGCAAAGCTACCACTGAAATACCATTTTTGGAGTGAAGATGGAACCACTTGCGACTGTTTATCAGTTTCGCATTTGACATCTATAGATATCGTTCAATTTATAGCAGGGATGTCTCTTGATTAGTGACTTGAGAGATATAGCCTGTACTACACTGACGAGCTCAAATAAGAGCGAAACACGTGTCTGTAGTTTGGTTTTGCCTCGATATAGGTTGAATGATATTTATATCTATTTATATCGCAGCATTCAAGGTGTCTTTTAAAGTGTTAGAAATTTCTAACCGACACCATTTCAGTTCAAAACTGAAATTATTACTTTTGACAGTATGGCATTAGATACGTTATGTATCATCTTTGGACATTTTTAGACTGTCACAAAACGCTCTGTTCGTTTTATCATTTTACCTTGCCTAAGGTTATATACAAGATGCAAAGCTACCACTGAAATACCATTTTTGGAGTAAAGATGGAACCACTTGCGACTGTTTATCAGTTTCGCATTTGACATCTATAGATATCGTTCAATTTATAGCAGGGATGTCTCTTGATTAGTGACTTGAGAGACATAGCCTGTACTACACTGACGAGCTCAAATAAGAGCGCAACACGTGTCTGTAGTTTGGTTTTGCCCTGATATAGGTTGAATGATATTTATATCTATTTATATCGCAGCATTCAAGGTGTCTTTTAAAGTGTTAGAAATTTCTAACCGACACCATTTCAGTTCAAAACTGAAATTATTACTTTTGACAGTATGGCATTAGATACGTTATGTATCATCTTTGGACATTTTTAGACTGTCACAAAACGCTCTGTTCGTTTTATTATTTTACCTTGCCTAAGGTTATATACAAGATGCAAAGCTACCACTGAAATACCATTTTTGGAGTAAAGATGGAACCACTTGCGACTGTTTATCAGTTTCGCATTTGACATCTATAGATATCGTTCAATTTATAGCAGGGATGTCTCTTGATTAGTGACTTGAGAGATATAGCCTGTACTACACTGACGAGCTCAAATAAGAGCGAAACACGTGTCTGTAGTTTGGTTTTGCCTCGATATAGGTTGAATGATATTTATATCTATTTATATCGCAGCATTCAAGGTGTCTTTTAAAGTGTTAGAAATTTCTAACCGACACCATTTCAGTTCAAAACTGAAATTATTACTTTTGACAGTATGGCATTAGATACGTTATGTATCATCTTTGGACATTTTTAGACTGTCACAAAACGCTCTGTTCGTTTTATCATTTTACCTTGCCTAAGGTTATATACAAGATGCAAAGCTACCACTGAAATACCATTTTTGGAGTAAAGATGGAACCACTTGCGACTGTTTATCAGTTTCGCATTTGACATCTATAGATATCGTTCAATTTATAGCAGGGATGTCTCTTGATTAGTGACTTGAGAGACATAGCCTGTACTACACTGACGAGCTCAAATAAGAGCGAAACACGTGTCTGTAGTTTGGTTTTGCCCTGATATAGGTTGAATGATATTTATATCTATTTATATCGCAGCATTCAAGGTGTCTTTTAAAGTGTTAGAAATTTCTAACCGACACCATTTCAGTTCAAAACTGAAATTATTACTTTTGACAGTATGGCATTAGATACGTTATGTATCATCTTTGGATATATATATTGTTATGATTTGATTGGATAAAAAATGTTTGTATTTAATAATAGGTAACTGTCTTTATATAGGTTTTTAAAAATTTATTTCAGAAAGAGTTGATAATTGTTGATTTTGTTTATGATTAGATTGTTTTAAGAGGTTACCTAGGGACGGGGGAAAAAGAAATTGGGATGATGATAGGAGATGGTCATTAAGTTAACTTGAAAAATGTCATAAAGAAAAATTTGTATTATTATAGAATTTGAATTTGAGAAGAGAGTTTAATTTTAGAATTTATGATTTTGTATAATTGAAATTAAAGTTAAAATAAAATTTAAATTAAATAAACAAGAATATAAAGGAAGTTTTAAGTTGAATCCAGACCCAATAACAGGAGAAGTAGCCGGAGCCGAAGAAAAATAAGAATTCATAACAAATTGTCGATCCAACGTGGGGCAAGAAAAGAAAAGTCCAAATCCAGAATAAATTGATGAACCAACGTGCGGCGCAACTTGTCAAAAAGAACACCCAGACACCCAGAAAAGAATAAAAAGAAACAGGACACCAAGCCGATCGCAAGAAACTGAAATAGAAATTTTGAAATTTCATATTAGAAAAATTGTAATCTGGGGTAAGATTTTTAAATTTCTATATAGAGACAGTTTTTTATTTTGTTGTTTATAATTGAAATAGGGGGGATACATAAATTCTGTTAAGACATAGTTTATAAATATTTAGGTTGATACAAATCATTTTTATAAAAATTTTTTTGATTTTGACAGTGTCAATAAGACATAAGAAACTTTGATATACGGGGGGGTGAATTAAAATTATAAATTTAATATACATATTAAAATTTAAATCAAATAAAAACAAATTGAATAATTTTAAATAATAAAATGGAAACAAGAAGAAGGCAAAACAAGAAACAGGATTTACAGATGCAACAAGGAGATCATCAAAAAGATGAGGACATACAGATTATGGGAACAAATGAATCAGGAGATGAAAAAGAGAATACCACGATAATAGAAGCAATTATTGAAAGTAATGGCAACAAACATGAAGAAAGCGATATGGATAGGATATTTAAATTTTTAGAAAAAATGAATGAAAAACAAGAAAAAATGAATGAAAAACAAGAAAAAAATAGAAAGGAAGATCAAGAAAAACAGGAAAAAATGAATAATAACTTAAGAGAAGATTTGAAAAAGAATTTACAAGAAAAGACAGAAGAAATGAATAAAAATATTGAAGCAATAAATGTAAACATGGAGTCTATGAAAAAAGAAATAAAAGAAGATATGAAAAAAGAAATAAAAGACATGAACAAGAATATGGAAGTATTTAAAGATGAAATGAAGAAACAAATGGAAATGTATAGAGAAACATTAGAAGAAACAAAAATAGAAATAAGAAATGTAATGAAAATGACAAAAACAGAATTAGAGGAATTACAAGAAGTAAAAATTAAAATAATTATACAACAAGAGAATATGGAAAAGAAAAATGTAAAAGAAGAAGTGCAAAATACTGTAAAGAAGATATATGAGATGGAAGAAAAAGAAATAAATGAAATACAAGAAAATGAAATTATGAAATTAAAATTAAATAATGAATATGATGATGATAAGAAGAATTATAAAGATAAATATTGTAAAAATGAAGAAGCAAAATATGAAACTATAGAATATGAAGGTGATAGAAATAAATATAAAAATAGATATTATTATGATAATAATAATAAAATTAAAAATAAAACTAAATTCAATTACAATAAGGAGCATAAGAAGAAACCTTATGAAGATGGTGATATAAATTATTTTGAAATATGTGATAAAATTAGAAGATTAAAAAAGATTTGGAAGGATATAACTTATAATTATAAAAAAAAAAAAAAAAAAAAAAAAAAAAAAATAAGTTAATTAAAAGCAAATAGGATTGAGATAAAATTAAAATTAAGATTAAAATTTAAAATAAAGAGGAAAATAAATAATGGGGAAATATCAGAAAAAGGGGGAAGAAATTAATTAAATAAAATAAAGTAAAATTATTAAAAAGGGGTAGAAATAGAAAGTAATTGTAACTTAAAGGTAGAATAGTAAGGGATAATCTGAAAAAAAAGTAAATATAGAGTAAATTTAAAATTATAAAATGTGTCTTGATAGAAAATTTTAATTTTAAATTTAGGGGGATTTTGTTATGATTTGATTGGATAAAAAATTTTTGTATTTAATAATAGGTAACTGTCTTTATATAGATTTTTAAAAATTTATTTCAGAAAGAGTTGATAATTGTTGATTTTGTTTATGATTAGATTGTTTTAAGAGGTTACCTAGGGACGGGGGAAAAAGAAATTGGGATGATGATAGGAGATTGTCATTAAGTTAACTTGAAAAATGTCATAAAGAAAAATTTGTATTATTATAGAATTTGAATTTGAGAAGAGAGTTTAATTTTAGAATTTATGATTTTGTATAATTGAAATTAAAGTTAAAATAAAATTTAAATTAAATAAACAAGAATATAAAGGAAGTTTTAAGTTGAATCCAGACCCAATAACAGGAGAAGTAGCCGGAGCCGAAGAAAAATAAGAATTCATAACAATATATATATATATATATATATATATATATATATATATATATATATATATATATATATATATTGAGATGATATGAGTTAGTATGCTATATTAAATAAGTACATATAAAGAAAATATTAAAGGAAATAAAGAAAGGAAAATATTCTTATTCCAAGGCAGAGTGTGAAGGCAGTAAAATTGGTATAATTTATCATAATCTTCTTCACAATTCCTGAAAAAGAAAAATAAAACAAATTAAGAGATTAGAATATATGAGTACGTCTAAGAGATATTTATTTTAAAAAATTCAATATAGTTTATTTTATAATATATAAAATTCTAATAATCATGTATTAGGTAGATAACAAAATTAAATATTTAAAAGTTTATAAAGTTTACGATACTTAGGTAATTAAAAATAATGTTAAATGAATTAAGATGGAATGAAATAAGAAAATTAAATGACAAAAATATTCGAATTCATAAAAGAAATATAAAAATTTTACTTACTTTCAAAACATATAATTTTTGTTTTCAAGCCATATTGTAATTTGTTAATAGTTTAATTTTAAATAAAAAGTTCTGAAAATAGAAAAATATTAGTTTATAGTTATAACAAAGTTTAAAAAAAAGAATGATTATTGTGTTAAATTTGAACAATGAATTAAGAATTAGATTTTTTGTAATTTTATTTGAAAATAATGAGTAGGCGAATAGGTAACAAGAATGTATAGTTTTAGTTTGTTTAAGGATTCAGTTGTTTAGTTGTTGATTTCTGAATCGTTTTCTTGTTTTTGGTTTATTGAAGGGATAAGATGTAATAAAGTTTGCTCCGTTAAAATTTAGAGTTTTTTTCAAAATATTTATAAAAGAAAGTTTAAAATCAGTTAAAAGTATTGTCAAAACTACAAGGAAGCTCCTGATAGTAATTGGTAATCTAATCTAATCTAATCTAAATAACCTGGCATGGTCTCTCTGCGGAGCCCACTGTTTGTACACTGCTTCCTGTGGGAATATTGTGACCAGGTTCGGCACCAAGAGTCCTACATGCACCCGTGCTTGCAGGACTCTAGTTTGTTCAGCTGCAAATCAGCATCCCGCTGATCCCCAGGAAGGCTAGAATCCAGGTGTCCTAAATTCCTTAAGTTACTGTTGCCACAGGGCTGTTCCCTTTATAAGAGATTTGAGTCCTGTGACTAGCTCCTCAAGGTGGTGATAGGATTCAGGATTCGTGTCGCCGAAGATGAGGAACCGTTTATAGTCTAAGGCCCCACACTCGAATAGAATGTGAGTTGCCGTCTCATCGTCCATTTCACACAGTCGGCACAAGGTGAATTCCTGTGTCAGAATCCCCATCCTCCGAAGGTGTAGTCTGAATGGTCCATGCCCGGTGAGCAGGCCCACTAGTACTCAGACGTGAGTTTTTTGGAGTATCTTTTGAGCATCAGCTTCGAGTGCCTCAGCCCTACAGTGTTACTCCAGTGTTTGGTCGACTCATCCCAGACCCAGTTCCTGACTTTGGTCCTTACCCAGGCTCTAGGCAGTCCCAATACAGGTTCTGGACCAGTAAATCGTGTATCCGCTCCCTTCTTGGCCAGAAGATCCGCGGTTTCATTTCCTTCAAAACCTTTATGCCCTGGTATCCACTCCAAGAGGACACTGTTGTGTCTAGCCAGTTCATTGAGGTTTTGTATGCACTCCCAGATCAGCTTGGAGTTAACCCGGAATTGTTTTAAGGCCAGCAGTGCAGCCTGGCTGTCTGAGAAGAAAGTTATCCTCTCCCCTCTCCAGCCACGACCTCGGGCATGGTCGGCAGCCTTTAGTAAGGCGTATACCTCAGCCTGGTACACGGTTGACTCCGCTCCCAAGCTGAAGTGCTGCCTAAGGTTGCGTGGACCACAGACCCCTGCACCGGTTCCTTCTGACGTGCGAGATCCGTCAATAAAATACTTGATCCCTGCATCGTCAAATATTCTTTGAGAGCCGTCCACAGTCCACAGTCTCTCAGCCGGACTTGGTATCGACTCTCAAAGTTGTAACAGGGGATCATCTGGTCAGTCGGCAAGCCTGTCAACAGGACCTGACAATCTCCAGTGAACAGTGTGCGATGGCGATGCAAACCATCGACATCGCACCCGTTAACTTTCAGCCTGTAAGCTCCCGACATCGCCTCCCCTTTAATGTAAACATTGAGAGGTGGCAAGCCCAGGATAACTTCCAGTGCCGCTGTAGGTGCTGTCCTCATTGCCCCAGAGATCTGCAGGCATGCAAGCCTCTGAAGCGAGTCCAGTTTCCTCTGAACAGTTGATTGCTCAACCTTGTTCCACCATACGCATGATCCGTAGGAGACTATGGGTCTGACAACCGCCAGGTATATCCATCGGACGACCTTGGGTGAGAGTCCCCACGTCTTCCCCACAGACCGCCTAAGCATGTTTAGAACACGCCTAGACTTGTCTATAGTGTATTCTAAATGCCGATTCCAGGTAAGTCTCTTGTCCAGATGGACGCCTAAAAACTTTACCTCCTCGGCAATTGTTATTCTTTCACCGAAGATTCTGGGTGGCGTTAAGCCTGCCAGCTTATACCTGCGTGTGAAAGGTACGACTACTGTTTTGGCAGGGTTGACCGTAAGATGTCGACTCCTGCACCAGCGTTCCACTCTTGACAGAGCTCCATTGAGCAGCTCCGTTATAGTGGTCACACAAAAGCCTCGGACCAAGATGACGAAATCGTCAGCGTAGGCCTGGGCATGTATTCCCGACTCGTTGAGCTCCCGAAGCAGAGGGTCAGACGCGAGGTTCCACAACCGAGGAGAGATAACTCCCCCCTGTGGGCAGCCCCTAGTGGCCAACACCTCCCTCGAGGCGCCAAACAAGTCGGCAGTGATGAGTCGCCCTCTCAGAAAGGTCTCTATCCACCCAGTGGTGGTAGAGTCTAACCCTCCAAGGGAACCGACTATGGCATCGATAGAAGTGTTATCAAAGGCACCCTGGACATCTAGGAAGACGGCCAGAGCCACTTCTTTTCGATCCAGCGCTGATTCTATCTTGTCAACCAAGACGCGCAGCGCGGTTTCTGTGGATTTCCCTGGCTGATAGGCATAGTGGTGCCGATGAAGTGGGGACCTGACAATCAGTTCCTCACTCACACGACAATCCACCAGCCTTTCCAGGGTTTTCACAATGAAAGAAGAGAGACTAATGGGTCGATACGCCTTAGGTTGGTCGAAGTTTTTCCGACCAGCCTTAGGTATGAAGACGACCCGCACCTTCCTCCAAGTGTACGGAATGTATCTGTGAGCCAGACTTGATCTAAACAGTCTGCACAGTGTTGGTATCAGGAGATCCAACCCATTCTGCAGAAAAGCTGCATAGACTCCGTCTGGACCAGGTGATTTGAAAGAGGAGAAGCTGCCTACGGCCCACCGTATCCTGTCCACCGTGACGACAGCCTTGGCCACCTCCCAGTCCCCTCTGTCCGGTCTTCTGACATGAAGTTCCGGAGTTGGGTCGGGAGGCGGGCCATCGGCCACATCTAGGCAGCCCGGAAAGTGAGTTTTCAGCAGCAATTCAATTGTTTCTTCTCCTGTTTTGGTATACGTCCCATCCGGCTTAAGCAAATTGCCCACCTTCATGGTTACGTCTTTAGAAAGGGCTTTCTGAAGTCTGGCACCTGCACTGACATCCTCGATCTCAGCGCAGTACCTCCTCCAGGATTCCCTCTTCGACTTCCGAAGTTCTCTGTTGTAGGCCGTGAGAGCTGTGTGGTAGGTTTCCCAACAACCACCACTACCGTCCCTCTTGGCTCTGTTCCAGAGTCTTCGGGTTTCTCTACGAAGCCGTTCTAGCCGCCTATTCCACCAGGGAGGTTGCTGCGAACTGGCCTTCTGAGTGAGAGGACAGCTCACTTCGTAAGCCAAGAGTAAGGCATCTTGCAATCGCTGTGCCTCCTCTTCTAGGTCCTGTGGTTTCCTGGGATTCACACTCCGGTCTCCAAGGGCACTACCTAGTTCCTCTCGAAAGAGTTCCCAGTCCGTGCGCCTCGGGTTCCTGAAGTAGTGTGGCTCCCGGTAGTCATCGAGGAAGTCGTAAAGAATGTATCTATGATCAGACATAGACTCCTCTCCCGACACCCTCCAGTTACCCACCCTTCTCAGCAACTGGTGAGATACAGCTGTGATATCCAGCACCTCCCGCCTATTACGCGTGACAAAAGTGGGTTCGAAGCCCTGATTGAGTATAACTAGGTTAAACAGAGATAAGAATTCAAGTAAAGACTCACCTCTGGCGTTGATGTTGCTGCTGCCCCAGGTTGTGTGATGGGCGTTGGCGTCCATCCCGATGAGGATGCCCCGTTGTCCATCTCCAAACTGTCCCAGCAGCCTCTCCAGCTCCGGTGTTGGTATTGCCGGGGAGTCATAGGGTAGGTAGCATGAAGCGATGATAATGTTCTTGCTGCCGCCTACCTCTTTTGTGGTAACCTCCACCGTAGTTAGGTCACAGCTAGTGTGATCCCACAACGGCATCAGCTCTACTCCACTTCTCACAAAGATGCAGGTTCTGGGTTTGTCAGCGGATCTGTCATAAATAACAGTTCCGTGCGCCCCACTGAGTCCGGCCACTCTACCATGAACCACCCAGGGCTCCTGGATGAGGGCCACCTCAACCTGTCCTTGTAGAAGTACTTTGGTAAGGGCGGCTGACGCCGCCTTACTGTGGTGGAGGTTAATTTGGATGATTCCCCCCAGTCTTTTTTCCAGTCTTCTCCAGACTCGTGATGCGCACTTCGTCGAAGGCCAGGAAAATTTTCATCTCCCTGGCCTCCAGTGCCCTCATCGAGTCGTGGTTGACCCTGAAGATGATGGATTTCATCTTTCGACTCTTTCCATCATCCCCAAACCTCACCGCGTTGACTAACTGCCAACTTGATGTATCGAGATCCCCGTTCTGCCTTGCCACTGCGGACAGAATGGCGTCCGGGGTTCATGACGGCCGGGACATGGAAGATGATTCTCCCCCTCTTGGAAGTTCCTTGGCCGACCTTACGATCAGCCTAGTTCCTTCCAGAGGGGAAAGACCATCCACCGTTTTCATGAGCCACTCCACGGTGTCCTGGCCGGTGCAATAGAGCATCAGTGCTCCATCCTCAAGCCGGACGCCCCTAAAGTGGCTCTTGGCTGTCATTTTTTCCAGCAAGGCCTCCTGAGTCTGCAGGAACTGCTCCTCACTCAGCCGTTGCTGGGGGTAGTCTACGGGAGTGACCGCCATCTTAATGGGCGTCATCACCCCACTGTAGGTGGGTTTCTCCGGGTCAGCCTTAGATTTCTTTTGTGGCTGCCTGTCGGAGTTTGGGGTGTCGCCATCCATCCTGTCCCTTTTCAGGCCGGATGGACCCGGCGTCCCCCCTGAAGTCGTAGTGATGCCCGCCGAGGGCGCCTCCAACCTCTCCTTTTGTTTTTTCCTCCGCTCAGCACCACTAGGTTTGCGCCTGTGTGCTGCAGCGGGTTGACCAGGTTTTTCGGGGTCCATCAATTCTGACGGAGTCCCCTCCTTGCCTGGTATCGCCGGAGTTGCAGCCTTGGGGGATCCAGCCGTCAGTGGTTTCCCACCGTCCGGCAAGCTCCCCTTGGCAGCTTCCAGCTTTTCCTTCCTTCTGCGCAGTTTCGCCGGTCCAGAAGGTCTTTTTCTTTTAGCCTTCAGGCGCAGGTTCCCAACGGCGACGTCGAGCCCTGCGACCTGTTGGCCTATCCCCTCGTTAGCTTCAGCGGATGCTGATTCTTTTTTTGGGGATGTAGCTTCCTCCGTTTCCATCAGAAGCTCGTCCTCAGCGGAGCTGGTCACCTCCGAAAGGGGCAGCCTGAGCTCTGCTGTTGTTGTTTTATCTACATCAGAGTCCATCTCCGAAGAGACGGCCTCCTCCGTAGGTGGTTTGTTTGTAGTTTTTTCTCTGTCATTCATTTGAATCCCACGAGTACCGGGTGTAAAAAGTCCACCTTCCCAGTGACCCGTGTAGGAAGGTAAGGGATAAATACAATGGGGTGCTCCCTGGTGCCCCAAGGGGATCGTTCGCGGCTGCATTTTAGACCCTGCAACCTAAGCCCTCAGCACGATGCCTCACACCTTAGCTTGGGTCGTTAGCCGCTGGCCTGTGACCAGGACGAATGAAACCCGATCCCAAGGGACCGAGCCTGCTTTACTCTCCTTAGCCAGCCTGTTGCCAGGCCGTTGACCGGGGTTCTCCACATGGAGGCGAGAGTAGCATTGAGGAGCAAAGATTCCCGACCACACCAGCATAAAGCTGGTGAGCTGAGACTTTACCCCCCTGTGAACCCCATAGTAATTGGTAAGAAGTAAATTTAATTTTTTATGAAGAAATAAATGTTGGAAATCGTATGCTGAGCAGTTCATTGGTATAACTGCATCCTGAATTAATTTAAGAAAGTTAAAACAGTTTCTAACAAGAAAGAAAATCATTATTTTACTTACCAGCGGATGTAATAGCTGTTTGTCTTCTAATTGGAAGTTTTATTTGTCTAACTTTCCAAAGTGTCCTGATATCATTGCTGTCCAGAGGGAATACAAGATCTTTATAAGACGGTATTAATTTTCAATTTTTAACAATAAAGAACTTTTCGGTGTTTGATTTTTATATGTTTAATGAACGTTTAATTTCACTGTGCACTGTTTCACTGTTTAATTAAGTTAATTTTCACTATTTGATAAGATTAATTTGATTTATCATTTACAAAATTCGGAACATTTCATTTCATTTGATTTAATTGCATTTGGTTTTGAAAATTGTGTGTAGAAGGTAACAACATTATTGAACATAAGTAAGGTTGGGTTAATATAGAGTCACTGTCAGAGAATATCATTTGGTATATTATTGCTAAATTTTATAATCGTTTGTTAAACTTTTCAATATTAGTTGAATTTAAATCTATTTATTATTAGAAATTTTTTTAACTCTGACCATGAGAAGGAGGATAGCCAGGAGCATATTTTAAAATAATAATATTTGAAATTAAAGAAATTAATTTGATACTTACCTTCTTAACATTTATATTAAAATTTAAAATAAATTCAAGGTAAGGATTATTTTATAGCATAGTAACTTATAGAATACTACAGAGCAAGTTACATATGTTATAAATTTTGGCGCCCAACGTGGGGCTCTAAATAATCAAAACTAGAGCCTATTTAAATAATAAAAACTTGAGAATTTTTCTGATATTAAAAACACAAGTCAAGAAAACTTTGTTTGGTAATTTTTTTTTGTGTGTGATTTGTTTGTTGGTTCTGATTATTTAAAATCAGATAAATAAAGAAAGGTATTTGCTTGTTAAATTTTTATTAATATAAAGGTGTTTTTTATAAAAAAATTGAATATTATTGGTATTTATCTCTGGGAATTTAAATTGTAAGTATGGATAGAAAAATGAGATTGAGAAATGGTAAGGTAGTAGGAGAGGATAGTGAGAGTAGTGATGGAGGAGAGATTGAGGTTGAGAGTGTAGCGGTACAAGTACATGAAGAGAGAATGTTAGGAGCAGCAGATTATCGAGTGGAAGAGCTGATTCAAACAGGACAGACACAGGAAGAGGCAGAGACAGAAGAAGGAGATAATTTAATGGAGATAGGGGGAGAGCAGGATCGAACTATGGTTGAAATAGAGACAGAGGCAACTGCTGGTGGAAATGAAGGAGAAGAACAAGCGGTACAAGAAAGACCAAAAGAAGAAACCAGACCTAATATGGATGGTATACTTCAATTCCTTATGATAAAATTTGAGCATATAGATAAGAAATTTGAAGAGTCTAATAAAAGCAGAAAAGAAGATAATATGAAGATGTGGGAGGATATAACAGATATAAATCAGAAATTAAAAGAAGATATGCGGGAAGATATCAATAAAAAATTTGAAGAAAATAATAAAAAATTGGATAAGACGAACAAAAGCTTGGAGGAAATTAAAGAAGATAATAATATATTTAAAAAAGAAATTAGCAGTATTAAAGAAGATAATTTGAAGATCAGGGAAGAAGTGAAAAGTATGAAAATAGATTGTGAAAAGAAGATCGAACAACAGAACATCAAATTTAGGACTGAAATACAGCATACAGGGATTAAAATTAAGGGGGAAATTGAAAAAGTTGTGGAAATTGGAATAACAGAAGTAGAAAAATCAAATAAAGAAAATTTACCTGAAGAAATTGAGCGTGAAGTCAACAAACAAACAGAAGTTATGAAAAAAGAAATAGGACAAATACGGTTACAAGAACGAATTAATGAAGAGAAACTGGAAGAGAATAATAAAAAATTGGATAAGACTAACAAAATATTGGAGGAGATGGAAGAAGATAGTAAAAATTTAAAAGAAAATAATGAAACATTGGATGAAAGAGAAGAAGATATGAAAGCAGGTATAAAAAAGGAAGATGTGAATAACAAACTGGAAGAAAATAATGAAGGATTAGATGAAGTAAAAGAAGATATGAGGAAACCAGAGAAAAACAATAAAGAATTGGATGAGACTAATGAAAGATTGGATGAAATGACAGAAGGTATTAAAAAAATTACAAATAAGGAATTTGAAGAAAACGTTGAAGAGAATAATGAAAAACAGGATAAAAAGAAAGAGGATATATTGAAAGACTTGGATAAGAAGTTTGACGAAATGAATAAAAGTATTATGATGACCATGGATAAAAATATTATGAATATGAATGACACAATTGAAAAGAAATTTGAAGAGAAGAATAAAAAAGTGGATCAGAATAATAAAAGAGTGGAGGCAATAAAAGAAAATACTAAGATATTTAGAAGAGAAATTAATAATATAAAACAAGAGGATTTGAAGAGCACAGAGAAGGATACAAATAAAATAGATGAAGAAACGGAGAAGATTATTAAGAAATTTGTAAATGAATATAAAGCAAAACAAATGGAAAAGTGTGAAAATAAAATAACTCAAAAAGATGAGTACAATGATATATTGCTAGGTGATAATGATAAACAAAATAAGACAGAACAAGTAGAAGAAATTCAGATAATAATACACTACGAAACAGTTAACGACAGAAAAAAATTGTACATTTGTAAATATCTAGAAAGGGGGAAAAAATTTAAATTTATAATAGGTAATAGGTATATAGGAAACTATCAAGAAAGGGGAAAGAAACATAAATTTAGAGGTAGTTTTAGGTATATAGGAAAATATCAGGAAAGGGGTAAGATATTTAAATTGATTAGAAATTTATATGTATAGGAAAATTTAATAAAAAAAAAGGATATAAAAAGGTAGATGATATTTAAAACAATTTTGTAAATTAAAGTTATGCTGTAAATAGTAGTTTTTAGGTGTACATAGTTTTTTTTTAAGGATAGGATGATGTATATAGAACACATATTAAAACAATTCATTAAAATTATGTAACATTAGAATTAAAACTGGTTTAACTAAACAGTCTGAATGATTTTAATAAAAGATAATTTTCTAGGCATGAATTGTATATAAATTTCTAACCTTACTACTTCAAAATGTGACAAACTTCAAGAAACCGTTGTTAAACCCAAATATGCATCAAATATATGAAATGAAATATTCTGACTTTTGTTAATAAACAATTCAAATTAAACTTATCAAATAGTGAATAATAATAATTTAGTTAAACATGTAAAACAGTAAAATAAAAATGTTCATCAAAATTACAAAAATCAAACACATAAAACTCTTTATTGTACCAAGTGAAAAGTGGTTACCATTTGGATGAAACTTCTCTCCTCTTCTGGAAAACCAGGATTCAGGATTCACTTCTCTGGACAATCTACTTTCTTCCCCGGAACAGCAAAGATTTCAGGACACTTTGTAGAGATCAAACAATAAATTCTTTTTTAAACCAAAAGATAAACTGCTACTACCTCCTCTGGTAAGTGTAATTATGACTTTCTTTCGTGTTAAATATTAGTTTATTTTTCATTAACTTCATTAAAATGCAGTCATACCATATACTGCTCAACCCACAATTCAAGTATCTATTTCTTCATAAAATATTGTAATTTTTTCTTACCAATTGCTTTCTCAGGTTCCCTTGTAATAATATTAACACTTTAAACTGATTTAAAACTTTCTTTTATCAATATTTTCAAAAAAAACTCAAAATTTCTACGGAGCAATTTTTAATACAACGTACATATCAAAAACCAGAAAACAAGAGAGATTCTATCAAATCAACAAAAAAAACAACTGAAAAATTCAACAAACCTAAATCTATACATCCTTACCACCCAATCGCCTACTAATTCCTTATTTAAATAAAATTACTAACAAAATCTAAGTCTTGATTCATTATTACAATTTAAAACAATGATTATTTTTTTTTATTTTTATAAAATTTACTAGCACTATAAACTAATAATTTTCTCTTTTTCAGAATATTTCATTTGGCATTTGAACTATTAACAAATTAGAATATGGTTGATAAATTTGTATAATTTAAAAGTAAGTAAAAGTTTTAATATTTATTTTAACTATTTGTGATATTTTTATAATTTAATTTTCTTATTTCATTATACCCTTAATTCATTTAAAAATTAATGTTTAATTACTAACGTATTGGCAATTTTATAAGCTTTTAATTATTTACTTTTCCCATTTATCAATTTCATAATTATTGAAACTTTATATAATGTAGATTAAACCATTTTGAATCTTTAAATAAAATCTTTGAAATGAATTTGTAATTTTATCTTTCTTATTCTATTTTCTTTTTTCTTTTTTAGGAATTATGACGAAGATGATGATAATTAATCCCACTGTTACTGAATTTGTGCTCTGACCCGAAATAAGAAAATTTTCCTTTCTCTATTTTCCATAAGATTTTCATTTTACATTCTTATTTAATATAGCATAGTAACTCATATCATCTCAAAATATATATATATATACGTAAAGGTATTAGTGACTGTTTAAATCTAAGGATCAAAATTCTTGCAGATGCAGTCAAGTTAGGCTTTTATAAGAAAACTCTTTGAAGTATGTGTCTAGCTTTCGAATTTATTTAATTTATTATCAAGACTTTCTACAAGATAAAAAATATTGTTAAATACAAATATTTTTTATAAAAATGAAAATTTAAACTTACTCTTCTTGAGGTTAACATTTGTTTGATATAAGAAAAGGTGTATAAATAATATGTTCTATTTTTATTTATTTTTTTTGTTTAAAATTATTAATTGATTTTTTATAAATAGTTATTATTATGAGATAGGATGTAGCAATAAATATTACTTAATTTTTCTATATCTGATTTTCTATTTATACAATTTTCAGTTTTTTGTATGTTTGTCATTTCTAAAAATAAACGTTAATGATAGTTTTTTTCTTTTTCTAATATTTTTGTTTCAGAAAATTGGAAACTATGTTTGAGGGTTATTGCATGATCCGCTAAAGAACAAGATTTAAATTTATTTGTGTTTATGTCCCTTCTATGTGATATGTTCCTACTGTATATAGTACGGGATGTCTCACCAATATAGACTTTATCACAATTAGAGCAAGGAATTAAATAAACTACATTAGAGTTTTCATTTGTTGTTAAAGGATCCTTTGTTTTAGTATATAATTTTGATATTGTTTTTACATTTTTTGTTGCTATTTTAGAATTATCTATATTTTTAAATAATTTTAATAATTTAGGTGTTAAAAAAGGGATGTATGGTAAAGATCCAAAATTTTGTAACATTGAATTGTTTTCTTCTTGATTGTTATTATTGTTTTGATCTTCTGTCAACTGATTGTTTGTATTTAATGGTGTTATGTAAGTTGTACTAAAAATTAACTTATTTAATAAACCTATTGGGTAAGAATTTTCTATTAATATTTGTTTAAGTTTTGTTAATCCTTTGTTTTTATAGATTGGATGTGATAATTTTGTTACTCGATTTTTAAGTACTAGAATTAAGTTAATTTTCATTCTAGGTGGATGTTCTGAATAATAATTTATGAATCTGTTACTACATATTGGTTTTCGATACCATTCAGTTTGTAAAACGTTGTCATCAGTTCTGTGAATAATCATATCTGGGAATGGTAAGCTATTATTTTGTTCAGTTTCAACAGTGAATTGTAATTCATTACAATATTGATTAAAAACATTTAAGATATCATTAATTTTGTTATTAGGTACTGCAAGTATCAGGTCATCTACAAATCTTTTAACAAAAGGTATATCAAATGGTATAATTTTCAAACATTCTTCGCACAGATCGTCAAGAGCATAATTGCAAAGAATAGGTGATAATGTGCTTCCCATTGGGGTGCCTAAGATTTGTGTATAAAATTTGTTATTAAATTTGCAAATATTAGTGTCAAAAACAAAATTTAAAATTTTTTTAAAAGATTCTAAATTTAGTTGACAGTGTGTTTTTATGTTGTTCCAATGTTTTTCTATGCTCTTTACAATTAAATATAATGGAATGTTTGTAAAAAGAGATACTATGTCGAAACTGACTATACCGGAGCCGCTGAAAAGATGGAATTGAAGGACGCGTGATCAGTGACTGGACGACATAACAGTACTATGCCACGCCTTCTAAACTGAAATAATGAAGAACGGTTTACACTGTACTCATACCAGAGATAATATAAACTGTAGACATTGAGGGTGGGTACTTTTTTGTTGAGTGATGTAAATCGGACTTGTGACGTTGGTTGGGGAGAATAATATTCAAACAGTGCGTGCCGTTCACGTGATCATTCCATCTTTTCGGCGGCTAGGGTATAGTACATATGATTGTGGTATTTTAAAATTATTGATAAAATTACTAAATACAAAAGAGTCTTGAATAAAAAAAGAATTATTAAAATTATATAATTTGGTTAGTATTGATGTTAAAAAATTTGCTACTTTACTGTTAGGTGAATCTATTGATGAAATGATTGGTCTCATTTTTAAAGGGGTCTTGTGTATTTTAGGTAATGCATAAAACCTTGGCGCTACTGAATTGTAAATCCTCAGTGATTTGGCTTCAGATGTAGATATGACAGAGCTGTTGGATAATTCTGTTACTAATTTATTTGCTTTTTGTTGTAGTGTGCTTGTAGGATCTCTTTTAAGTTCCTTGTAATATTTAGTATCATCTAAAAGAGATTGACTTTTTGTTATATAATCATCTTTATACATTGCAACTGTTACATTTCCTTTGTCACTTTTCAGAATATACAACTCAGGATGTTGTTTTAAAAATATTTTCGTTTCATGAAACAAATTATTTATATAATGATTGTTGTTATTATCTTTGTGTAAATGATTTGTTATTATATTCGTACTTTTTGATCTATAAAGATCTTTCTTATTTTCATCTAATCTCATAATTAGTTGTTCTACGTCTGCTAATAAATTGCAAAGTTTAAAATCTTTAAGATTAGGAAACAAACAAAATTTTGGTCCCAATGATAAAAACTTTTTAATATTAAAAGGAATTTGTATATTAGTAAGATTATGAAACCACTTTTCTTGAAATTTTATGTTGGCAAAAAGATCAATTTTTAATTTTTTAATTTTGTTTAAGTTTCGTTCTTTGATTTGGTGAAAAGTTGTGTTGTATTTAATTAATTGTTTTCTTTTGTATTTACTTATTATATGAGTGGGTAGTAATTCAGGTAATTTTAATATTATTTTCTTTAATTTATTTTCAAAAAATTTTATATTAGATATACCTAGTTGAACTAATTTCTAAATTGAGTATTTGTTTTTTTAAATTGTAATTTAAATTTTGAATTTTAATACCTGTTTTACCTCCTCTGTGATGTAGTAAGTTGTTTTCATGAATTATACTATTGTTTATGTGTTTAGGAAAAATATGTTGTTTCCTACATTTTAATAAAAATATTCTTCTGTTGCGTAGATTTGCTAGTTTGGTGTTTAATTTGGCCCATTGTTTGAGTAAACCCACTGAGGTAAGTCCATACCTTGCTTGGATGATCTCAAAAAACCCCATTTGTATGAAATATACGTAAAGGTATTAGTGACTGTTTAAATCTAAGGATCAAAATTCTTGGAGATGCAGTCAAGTTAGGCTTTTATAAGAAAACTCTTTGAAGTATGTGTCTAGCTTTCGAATTTATTTAATTCATTATCAAGACTTTCTACAAGATAAAAAATATTGTTAAATACAAATATTGTTTATAAAAATGAAAATTTAAACTAACTCTTCTTGAGGTTAACATTTTCTTAGCAATTTCTATTTTATATGAACACATTTATAGTTTATATTAAAATGACAGTTGTTAAAATTTAAATTTCAAAATTTCTAAGGTACTACAAAATCTACATCACAGTAAGTACACTTTATGTAACAAAAAATATATATATATATTTTAATAGAAAATAATGTATACTCAATTTAGTTAAGTTTAATTTTTATATTTATCGTTGGTAGTGATTCGATTATTTTCAATTTATAGTGGTGGTTAATATGGTTGTTTGATATAAGAAAAGGTGTGTAAATAACTTTTTGTATTTATATTTATTTTTTTGTTTAAAATTATTAATTGATTTTTTATAAATAGTTATTATTATGAGATAGGATGTAGCAATAAATATTACTTAATTTTTTTATATCTGATTTTCTATTTATACAATTTTCAGTTTTTTGTATGTTTGTCATTTCTAAAAATAAACGTTTATGATAGTTTTTTTTTTTCTAATATTTTTGTTTCAGAAAATTGGGCACTATGTTTGAGGGTTATTGCATAATCCGCTAAAGCACAAGATTTAAATTTATTTGTGTTTATGTCCCTTCTATGTGATATGTTCCTACTGTATATAGTACGGGATGTCTCACCAATATAGACTTTATCACAATTAGAGCAAGGAATTAAATAAACTACATTAGAGTTTTCATTTGTTGTTAAAGGATCCTTTGTTTTAGTATATAATTTTGATATTGTTTTTACATTTTTTGTTGCTATTTTAGAATTATCTATATTTTTAAATAATATTTGCAAATTTAATAACAAATTTTATACACAAATCTTAGGCACCCCAATGGGAAGCACATTATCACCTATTCTTTACAATTATGCTCTTGACGATCTGTGCGAAGAATGTTTGAAAATTATACCATTTGATATACCTTTGGTCAAAAGATTTGTAGATGACCTGATACTTGCAGTACCTAATAACAAAATTAATGATATCTTAAATGTTTTTAATAAATATTGTAATGAATTACAATTCACTGTTGAAACTGAACAAAATAATAGCTTACCATTCCTAGATATGATTATTCACAGAACTGATGACAACGTTTTACAAACTGAATGGTATCGAAAACCAATATGTAGTAACAGATTCATAAATTATTATTCAGAACATCCACCTAGAATAAAAATTAACTTAATTCTAGGACTTAAAAATCGAGTAACAAAATTATCACATCCAATCTATAAAAACAAAGGATTAACAAAACTTAAAGAAATATTAATAGAAAATTCTTACCCAATAGGTTTATTAAATAAGTTAATTTTCAGTACAACTTACATAACACCATTAAATACAAACAATCAGTTGACAGAAGATCAAAACAATAATAACAATCAAGAAGAAAACAATTAATGTTACAAAATTTTGGATCTTTACCATACATCCCTTTTTTAACACCTAAATTATTAAAATTATTTAAAAATATAGATAATTCTAAAATAGCAACAAAAAATGTAAATACAATATCAAAATTATATACTAAAACAAAGGATCCTTTAACAACAAATGAAAACTCTAATGTAGTTTATTTAATTCCTTGCTCTAATTGTGATAAAGTCTATATTGGTGAGACATCCCGTACTATATACAGTAGGAACATATCACATAGAAGGGACATAAACACAAATAAATTTAAATCTTGTGCTTTAGCGGATCATGCAATAACCCTCAAACATAGTGCCCAATTTTCTGAAACAAAAATATTAGAAAAAAAAAAAGAGTGTGCGTGTAACCTTTACGCGCGATTGAAGTAAAACTTGTTGATGTACGTATCGGAAAATAAATATTTAATTACAATTCAATCATATTTATTGCCTATATACCTTACAAAAAATGAGATGTTATATTTATATTAGAAATAGGAATTTGAAAATTATCATTATTTTTTATATATGAAATAATAGGTTTATGAAAACTAAAATGTGACACATAGATTTTACTCTCTAAATAACATTAATGTATTTGAAACCGTTTGAAAATTTTGAAAATTTAAGCTCCTCCCATAGCTGAAATCACACCGTTACTTCCATCAGAATCTTCGGTTAGAATCTAACGTTAGAGTTACCCCTAGTCGCGCCTAAAGAAGTTTTGCTTTAATAATAGGTAAACACTATTAAAAATATACACATATTACGTTTAGAATGTGTGATTTTGTAGCTGTATCTACCTTATTGTAATACAACACAACACAAGAGCCTTCGATAGTTAGATAACCATTTCATTTTGTAGCATTTTATAGCATATTCCATAAAATTTAAAATCCTGATTTGAGTTTGTTTTCTTCAGTCCTACGAAGGATCTGTTATTGCTGGTAAAAGATCAGCCATCCTGACTAGTGGTTTTATGGCCTTTATGGCTACCTAACCAAACCTAAAATAAGTATAAGCAAGTGTTAAAACATGTCGAATATTATTATTTTATGAACAAAAACGTGCAACATGCTTCTTTACTATCGTAATATGTATGTATGTATATAAACTTACTTAATCAAATTATAATAAATGTCGCTGTCTCGTCTTTTTTCATTTTTCTTCAAATCTTTCTGGCGCTTATAATATGCCTTTTGACGTTCACAATTTCTTTTTCTTTTCAGCTCTTAGCTCTTTAAACCTATAAAACGAAAATAGCTAGGTATAAATAATAGGTATAAATAATTAGGAATAAATAGTGTAATTACACACCAAAAATAAAATGTATTTATACAGAGTAGGTACTCACTGTTTTCATTCAATATTTTTTCATCACTTTCTTCATTAATAAATCCACTTTGTTTATTCATATTTAATACAAACACTTTATACACAAATTTAAATTATTTACGCAATGTATTTTGGTTGACAAGATAACAAGCTGTCAATTCATACAATTACAGATTTAATTTCATTTAATATAGTAGGCAGAATTGCATGAGCGCAGCCAGGATTATTTTCAGGGAGGTGCATCTGCATCTACACACTATTATGATCTAATATATATAGAATGTAGAATGATTTGGACAACAACCGCGACGCCTTTAGTTTTTATTCAAACAATAATTTAATAAAAAAATTAAAAAAATATATAATTTTCTGGTAAATTCAGGTATTTTCTTTCATAGCAGGGGGGTGCAAGCGCACCCTCTTGCACCCTGCTGCCGGCGCCCATGCAAAATCGTGTCAGTATTAGGTTTTGTTTCCGGTTTCTGTGATTAGAATGACGTCACGTCCGTTAGAATAACTTTTTTACTCCTAGTGTCGCTAAAGAAGTTTTACTTCAAAAACTATCATAAACGTTTATTTTTAGAAATGACAAACATACAAAAAACTGAAAATTGTATAAATAGAAAATCAGATATAGAAAAATTAAGTAATATTTATTGCTACATCCTATCTCATAATAATAACTATTTATAAAAAATCAATTAATAATTTTAAACAAAAAAATAAATATAAATAGAAAAAATTATTTATACACCTTTTCTTATATCAAACAACCATATTAACCACCACTATAAATTGAAAATAATCGAATCACTACCAACGATAAATATAAAAATTAAACTTAACTAAATTGAGTATACATTATTTTCTATTAAAATATATATATATATTTTTTGTTACATAAAGTGTACTTACTGTGATGTAGATTTTGTAGTACCTTAGAAATTTTGAAATTTAAATTTTAACAACTGTCATTTTAATATAAACTATAAATGTGTTCATATAAAATAGAAATTGCTAAGAAAATGTTAACCTCAAGAAGAGTAAGTTTAAATTTTTATTTTTATAAAAAATATTTGTATTTAACAATATTTTTTATCTTGTAGAAAGTCTTGATAATGAATTAAATAAATTCGAAAGCTAGACACATACTTCAAAGAGTTTTCTTATAAAAGCCTAACTTGAGTGCATCTCCAAGAATTTTGATCCTTATATATATATATATATACATATATATATATATATATATATATATATATATATATATATATATATATATATAAACAAAGTGCCAAGAAAATGCGTATTAATATAAACAAAAGGGGAAAATTATTGGGCATGTACGCAAAAAGGATCAATAAGGCCACGAGTAGGAATGGTAACCGCAGACATGCATGTTTCTGGCTCATTAGCCGTCATCAGTGCGGCATAACCAAGTAGGGTATTGCACTTGGCTAGCAAAAGTGTTGTGTACTTGGGAGCAAAGGATGTTGGGGAAACATGTGTAAAGAAACATAAAAACACAAAAACAACGAAAGCTCACACAGGAGTCCTATCGCCATTTTGTGCTTTCGGCCAGCTGTGCCAATGGGTTTTCGGCTAGCAACCAGCGTCGCAACGTTGGCGAAACGGACTCATTGTGTTTGAGTCGTTCTAAGCCCAGGATATGAAATAGAAAATCAGATATAGAAAAATTAAGTAATATTTATTTATCGTTGGTAGTGATTCGATTATTTTCAATTTATAGTGGTGGTTAATATGGTTGTTTGATATAAGAAAAGGTGTATAAATAATTTTTTCTATTTATATTTATTTTTTTGTTTAAAATTATTAATTGATTTTTTATAAATAGTTATTATTATGAGATAGGATGTAGCAATAAATATTACTTAATTTTTCTATATCTGATTTTCTATTTCATATCCTGGGCTTAGAACGACTCAAACACAATGAGTCCGTTTCGCCAACGTTGCGTGAGCGTTCGTTGTTTTTGTGTTTCTTTACACATGTTTCCCCAACATCCTTTGCTCCCAAGTACCCAACACTTTTGCTAGCCAAGTGCAATACCCTACTTGGTTATGCCGCACTGATGACGGCTAATGAGCCAGAAACATGCATGTCTGCGGTTACCATTCCTACTCGTGGCCTTATTGGTCCTTTTTGCGTACATGCCCAATAATTTTCCCCTTTTGTTTATATTAATACGCATTTTCTTGGCACTTTGTTTATTTCATATCCTGGGCTTAGAACGACTCAAACACAATGAGTCCGTTTCGCCAACGTTGCGACGCTGGTTGCTAGCCGAAAACCCATTGGCACAGCTGGCCGAAAGCACAAAATGGCGATAGGACTCCTGTGTGAGCTTCCGCTGTTTTTGTGTTTTTATGTCTCTTTACACATGTTTCCCCAACATCCTTTGCTCCCAAGTACCCAACACTTTTGCTAGCCAAGTGCAATACCCTACTAGGTTATGCCGCACTGATGACGGCTAATGAGCCAGAAACATGCATGTCTGCGGTTACCATTCCTACTCGTGGCCTTATTGATCCTTTTTGCGTACATGCCCAATAATTTTCCCCTTTTGTTTATATATATATATATATATATATATATATATATATATATATATATATATATATATATATATATATATATATATATATATATATATATATATATTATTATGGATTTTTCTTCATGGTGCACATTCTTTCAGTGAAATGTTGGAACGTGTTCATGATTTTTAAATCGGTTGTCTTGATGAAGTATTTTTTTGTTTGAATTGTTTTTTGTTTTAGTTTATAGATGTTATGTTGTTAGGATTATTGTTGATTGAATTGTCAAAGATTGTAAATTTTGAAAAAGTCAGTAAAATAAATAAAGTTAAAATTTTTATAGAATTTGATTAATAATAGAATGAATATTAATATTTAAATTAAAATAAAAAGACTAGAAGAAAAATATCATAAGAAGAGTTTATAAATAAGTAAAAATAAAATTCTTGGACATAAACCAGAGAAGATAGCAGGTACAGAAAAGCAGTGAGGTCAGGGCTGGAAATTGGTAGGAGGAGATAAAAGGCAAGAAATAGAAAGTATTGGAGCAGAAAGAAGCAGCGAATAGGAAGAAATCAGAAATTTGAAGGTATACAGAAAGGGTTGAAGAACAGAAAAAGGAAGTAGAGTAGAAAGAAGAGGAAGAAAAGAAATTTTATATTTATATTTTTGTTGTACTTTATTTTTAGGACAATCAATTTAAAAATTCTTGAATCCACGACCGATAATTATATTGAAAGAGGGTGTTCCGGAAGGAGGATCCATTTCAATTGGCGCCCAGAACGTGTGGCTGCTTCGGCACTGAGGGTAAGAGATTTTTCTTTACTATTAGGTGTCAAGCTTGCTTTAACAAAGTGTGTGATTCTGGAGTAAAAGATTAAATAAATTATAGGTATATTTATATGAAATTAAGAGGGGGAAAAGAAATTACAGATAGAATGTCAGAACAAGGGGATAATATTGATAATCAGGAGGGACAGGATAGTCAGGGAAGTCAGGGTATTCAGGATAATCAGGGTAATCAGGATAGTAAAATAGGGGATAGAAGGGATTCATCATCATCATGGGAACAAATGATGGAAATGTTAAAAAATATGAACAAAAATATTGAATTAAATAACAAAAACAATGAAGTAATGAACAAAAATATTAAAGAAGAAATAAACAAGAATATGGATTCTATGAAAAAAGAAATAAAACAAGATATGGAAGCAAATAACAAAAATATTGAAGCAATGAACAGAGATATTAAAGCAATAAATTTAAATATGGATGCTATGAAAAAAGAAATAAAAGAAGACATGAACAAGAATATGGATTCTATAAAAAAAGAAATAAAAGAAGAATTCAAAAATGAGATGAAGAAGCAAATAGAAACAAACAAACAAAAATTGGAAGAAACAAAGAAAGAAATAAGAACTGAAATAATAGCGAGAATAACGGAAGTAGAGGAGTTACAAGAAGTGAAAATTAAAACAATTATTAACAAGGAATGTAAAGAAGAAATAAAGGAAATCAATATTAATACAAATAAAAAATTGAATGATTTAGAAAAGATTATAAAACAAGATACAGTAAAGAAGATAAGTGAGATGGAAGAAAAAGTAGAAGAAATAAAGGTAGTACAAGAAAAAGAACGTGAAATGTTATTAGAAGAACTGGAAAAAAGGAATATAAATAAAAATCAAAATAACATGGGAATAATTAAAATTGAACATAAATTTAATGGGAATATTAATAAGACTCATCCAAAAATTTTCATAAGAATGGTGAAAAATAAATTAAAATGGTGTAGAGACCATGAAGAAATAAGAGAAAACCTGCGTGAGATGTTAGATGGACAGGCACTGATATGGTTTGCTAGTAAAGAAGAAGAAATATTTGGGTTGGAAGAATTTGAGAAGAAGTTTTTAAGTTATTTCTGGGGTGATTTTGCTCAATCTAAATTTAGGGAAAAATTATATTTTGGAAAATATCAAGAAGGGGGAATGAATTGTTCAAGTTATGCTTTATATTTATACAGTACTGCTATACATTTAGACCCAAAGTTAAGAGAAGAAGACATAATACAATATATTTCAAGACATTTTCGATATAATATTACAGAAACTATAGCAATTCAGAACATAAAAACTATAGATAGTTTGCAACAATATTTACAGAGAATTGAACAAAATTTAAGTCGAGAAACATACAATGTAGGAAGATATTATGGAAACAACAGGGAAGCAGAATATAATAATCAAAATAAGAATTATGAAAGAGTGGATCGAAGAAATGGAAATATGAATGGTAATAGGAATCAAAATTATGAGAGAAATGGTATCGATGGAAGAAGAGGACAATTTAGTCGAGGGAATGAAAACCAGAATAGAAATCAAGGAAGATCAGGAGAAGAAAGGAACAGAATGGTAAATAATATTCAAAAGGGTCAACAGATAAATGAAGAAGATGTGATACAAAATGTTAATGTAGAAGTACATAGGGAAAATTTTTAATAGGGCAATTACCAAAAAACAATAAACAACAATGTATTTATGAACATCTAAGGGAATTTGTTAAATTTGGGGAGGAAAATGAATTTCAGGGAGAAAATGGGTTAATTTATATTCAAGGAAAATTAGGAATAAATAATATTTTATGTTTAATAGATACAGGTTCTGAGGCATCATTGTTAAATAAAAAATTGATAGATGAAAAAGAAAAATTAATAACTGTGCCAAAAATAACTTTGGTAGGTGCAAATGGGAAAAAATTATATGAAGTAAATAAATCTGTTATTAAGTCAATAGAATTAGAAAATAAAAAAAATATAGAAATGGAATTTTTATTAGTAGAAAATTTAGGAATTGATATAGTGATAGGGACTGATTTGTTACATAGATATAATGTGAAAATTGATTATGAAAATAAATGGGTGGAAATTGAGCATGATAAAATAAAATGGAATTTTGAAAAAAATAAGGGTAATGAATCAAAACAAATAAATTTGATGGACAAAGATCAGGATTATGAGAAAATTAATAAATTTGAATTTATATGTAATGAAAAATTTAAAGAACAGGTAAAAGTAGATGAGCAAAGCCGCCACGAGCCATTTTTTTGAACATAACCTCACTTTTTTTTGAGTTAGCTGCTTACCCTAAATGTCAAAGGCCATTGAGTTGGCTGCTTGCCCTAAATGTCAAAGGTCATTCTTCTTTTTTCGAGTGGCCTCTGACAGTTGGCACAAACAGCCAATTCTTCTTTTTCGAGTGGCCTCTGACAGTTGGCACAAACAGCCAATTCTTCTTTTTCGAGTGGCCTCTGACAGTTGACACAAACAGCCAACTCTACTTTTTGTTATATTTTTGAATTTTTTCGCGCTTCGCTGTCATCATACCAACTTTTCATGCAACCAACATTACACAGTGCTACCAACTTTTGCGTTATAACAATTTAATTAAAAAAATTCCAACCAAGCAGAATTGAACCCGGGTCCCCCCGTATGATAAACAAATACGTTAGCCACTACACCATCGCAGAATTTAATAAAATGTGACAAACAATAGTAGAAAAAAATAATAATAAACAAGTCTTATCGCAAAAGAATTGAATGTGTGACGTATCATTGTAAAGGGGTTAATGTATAGGGTAAGATGAAGCGTCAAAAAGACCGTATTTATGAGGCCAAAAGGGAATTATAGCTATATCTCGTAAACGACCAAACGGATTTCGGCGTATGACGTATCATTGTAAAGGGGTTGCCGTATAGGGTAAGATGAAGCGTCAAAAAGACCGTATTTATGCTGCCAAAAGGGCATTATAGCTATATCTCGTAAACGGCCCAACGGATTTCGGCGTGTGACATATCATTGTAAAGGGGTTAATGTATAGGATAAGATTAAGTGCCAAAAAGACCGTATTTATGCTGCCAAAAAGGCATTATAGCTATATCTCGTAAACGACCGAACGGATTTCGGCGTATGACGTATCATTTTAAAGGGGTTGCTGTATAGAGTAAGATGAAGCGTCAAAAAGACCGTATTTATGCTGCCAAAAGGGCATTATAGCTATATCTCGTAAACGGCCGAACGGATTTCGGCGTATGACGTATCATTGTAAAGGGGTTGATGTATAGGGTAAGATTAAGCGTCAAAAAGACCGTATTTATGAGGCCAAAAGGGCATTAATGTTTTATCTCGTAAATGACCAAACGGATTTCGGCGTGTGACGTATCATTGTAAAGGGGTTGATGTATAGGGTAAGATGAAGCGTCAAAAAGACCGTATTGATGCTGCCAAAAGGGCATTATAGCTATATCTCGTAAACGGCCGAACGGATTTCGTCACGTGACATATCATTTTAAAGGGGTTGCTGTATAGAGTAAGATGAAGTGTTCTAATCTTCTAAAATATTAAAAGCGCGTGACCTTTGTGAATTAGCAGGTTCGCGATATGTGTGACGTAATCGACTGATGTGTTAGAGTGATAACAGACTTTGCTTTCGCAATTAAGAATAAAACATATCATGGAAAATATTTAGTTTTAGAATGGATTCGAGAGAATACAGTCAAAAACTTGAAGAGTTTTGTGAAAATATAAGAAAATTAAATAAACAAATTTGTATGTACAAAGGTCAAAAAGAAGTGTTAAAAAAGATTGAAAATTTAAGTTTGTGGGACAAAGTTTTTGAAAAATATTTACCAACATCATCAACGCCCACAAGACGAATAAAACCATGGCCTTGCTAAAAGCAAATTTTGTTCTTTTAACAGCAATATTAAATAACATGCTTTATGTTAACGTTCCGCAAAACGTTGTACATATTGGTGTGTGTTTAGACACAAACGGAACAAAACAAGAGTGCAATACATGGCAAATGATGAGTCTGTCAACAGTCAATGATGGAAAATTGTTGGTGTTTGCATTGAATTTAACAGAATCACCTCTCAACTACAAGCTAAAATTAATTTTTAAAGATAACTCTGAAGGAGTGGGCGAGTGACGATCTAACCAACAAAGTCCAATACAGGAATTATATTTAGACCTAGAAGACCCAGTAGGAGCAAAAATGTACCAAATCTTACAAATAGAATGGGCAACGTTAGTAGGAGTTTACTTATTAATTCTCAAAATTATATCAAAAGAGGCAAAAAGAAGAATGAAGCGATGAAATGTATTTTTAAATAATAATATTAACAATAAATATTTGTAAACTTTTAAAAGGTGTTTTAATAAAAAATCGAGTAAGGAGATATAGATAAATCGAAGATGTGTAAACCTGCTTTTAATTTTCTTAATCACGAAATAAAATGGACTGAAGCAAAAATTTTATGTAAAGAAGAAAATTCTATAAAAAAAAAAAATTAAAAGAAACAGCACACATTTTATTAAATCCAAATGAATGTATTTCAAATTTTACTTTGGATTTATCTTGATCTAGACTGACCAACTTAAAAAAGAATGAGTTAATAATCTATAGGTATATCTATAGTAACGAAATAACAAATCAAAAATTTAAAATCTAAACTTGCCTAAAGAAGTATAGAGTAAGAATTTATTATCTTTAAAAACGACAACCGACCTAGTTGTCGAAAGCTTAGAAAAATTAAAAAAATTATTTTTATTTTTGTTAGGCATTTTGAGTTTTAAAAAACGACTCTTGACAAATTTGACAGATTCGTGGTTAAGGTTATAATACAGATTTATAATTAATTTATTTGTTTACCAATAAGAAAATTATTAATAAATATATAAAAAAAAGAGGATAATTTTATATATACTTTATAAGAAATATCACGAATTTTGTAATGAATTAAATTTATAATAAAAAAATCTATTAAATTAGTCTATAATCGGTTTTTTAATAGCAAAATAATTCCTATTATCAATATTTTACAAATTTAATCAAAAGGTAGGCAATTTACAATACAATAAAAATTTTACAATAATTAAGCAATCTACTTTGGTTCCGATAATGAAAATGTTAGTAATTATATTTAAAAAAGGTGATTTTAAATAAAAAATGATCTGAGCACCATCTATAAGACAATGACAGGACTTTTAATACTCGATAAAGTAGAATTAAGAAATGCCCTAACCTTAAAAGTGATTTTACGTTATATAAATTTACATTGAAAATAAATAACCAATGTTTATTTTTTAGTTTTTATATAGGAAAAAACAAAGGATGTTATAAATATAAACAATTTTTTTTTTCAATTAATTCTTTTCACAGTTAATATTACTTAAAGTGACATCTGTTAAGAGAAAGTTGAACTAATATTTAATTATTGATATATTTCATATAAATTCTTTGTAAAAACATTTAATATTATTAAAATATATTTTTACGTATTCTATTAATGTTAATATTAACAAAATTATCAAAATATATCGTTTAAATTTATAAAATTGCATAAGATATTGATTTGATGTTACGAAGTTTAAATTTTTTTTTATACTAGACAGCGCTTGAAATTTATTTTTAATATTTTTATTTAATTAGATTATATTGTAGTGTTTTGTTTATGGCGTATTAACATATAAGATGCGATAATATTCAGAATTTATTTTAATTTTAGGAATATATTTTAAAAATCTACGGAGATAAAGGAAAAAAGATACTTTAAGAATCAAAATGATTAACAATGCAGTAACAACCTGGGGCATTCAAAAGATAATTTTCAAAACCATCTTAAAATAGCCATAATTGTTAAAAATTTAACTCACTCACCAATTATTTTTTGAAGACGCAAGTCTGATTAATTAGTTTGTAGTTTCCAGTTTATAACATTCAAAAATGGCGTGGCTTAAAATTTTCAAAGAAAAAATTGGAAAAGTAGTATATAATTAATTTAAAACAAGTGTGTACAATTTCCGAAAAGTTTCAGATGAAACGTGGTAGATCTAAATTCAGAATAAACCAACTAAACACAAAATATCAAAAATGGATAATAATAAATAATTTAAATGATTACGCTATACATACAAATTATAATAGGTTACTGGTAACTTTGTAGATTCGTCTTACCGAAACCCTTCGTAAGATAACTAATGTGTATTAGCGAAAGAAAAAGTTTACTACCAAAGGGGAGCCAATAAAAATTTATTCTAACATGTTTAACGTAAATAGTATCAAAAAATCTACAATAAAAATACCATACTGCCACCGTGATAAAAAAAGTGTCATTAATGACAGGTAGAGTATGTAATGCAAACGACACCTAAATCCAAAAACTATTGCTATCTATATCAAACGATAAACGTTATCAATCTGGACGCATTCGTAGGGCAGTCGTAAGCCAGTCGTTAACTAGTCGTAAGATAATCGTTAACTAGTCGTAAAGCAGTCGTAAGGTAGTCGTAAGACAGAGCATAGCACTGGACAATAGACCATCAGAGCAGTGGACAACATAGCATTAGAGCAGAGCGCAGCAGAGCATAGCAGAGCGTAGCAGAGGGTAGCAGAGGATAGCAGAGCGTAGCAGAGGGTAGCAGAGCGTAGCAGAGCATAATAGCAGAGCGTGAGAGCAGAGCGTGAGAGCAGAGCGAAGCAGTGTGTAGCACAGAGCGTAGAAGTATTGGAAAGGTTCACATAAAATCGATTAAGCTTATGGTCCAGAATATGACTGGTAACCGATAAAGTGGAGATTGGGTGTAAAATATCTTTGCTTTAATGATAAAAGTATTATTGTCGGAGACAATCAATTTAATAGTACTTCTAGTTTAAATGAGTTAATTTTTTACAAGAAACCCAAGAAATTTACTAAACATGATCACCGTATTTACAAACATATATTAGAATTAACAGGCGTTCATCGTGATAGCAGAGGATATCTCAATCACAAAGGGTGTAAAGAGAAGTTTGAGACTATAATTAAACCATTATAAAAATTAAATAAAAAAGACGTTGTTTAGCTAAGCTGACAGCAAAAAAGGGGTCAGAATTTACCTCAAATCACTTAAAATATTCAGGATCAAAACCAATGAGCAGTATAAAATCAAGGTTATTCAACGAAATTTCTGAACAAAAAGTAGCAAAAAAGCAGAGCAGCATAGAACCAGAGTTTTCAAAAATTTCTGAACGAAAAATAAAACCACAAACAAATTTAGAATCATCGTTTATGGTCTAAATACTATGCTCAGAATGACTAAAATATATTAGTCGATCATCTAAGAAGTTTGTACAACAGTGGAGAGTATTAGAGGAAACTATACCTAGATCATTGAAGAATTAGAAAATCTAGGAATTATTGAGAAATAAGTTGCATTACTTTGTTATTGAACACATTACAATACATATTCACACCAACATTTTTTTGTTTTATTTAAATAATCTAGATAGCAAGCTAACTTAAAATTGTTTCTTCAAAATTATCCTCTTTAATTGGCGCAATTAAAAGAATGGGAAATTTATCAAAGAAAACTGCAAATTTAATATATGACGCACACATTCAAAGTAACTTAATTTATTTATTACCAGTATGGAGTTCTACAACAAGAAATAATTTAAAATTTATTATATAGATTACAAAACAAAGCTTTAAAAACACTTTTTAGATTAACATGGTTATTACCGTCTAATGAATTATATGATAAATTACATAAATTAAACTTATATGAATTAATTAATTTTGAAAAATGTAAATTTGGATGGAAAATTATAAAAAATAAACAAAAATGTAATACTATAATTATAGATAATAATAAAATTCACAATCACAACACCAGAGGTAATAAACCTAACATTAAAACAAATTTTGGCCTTAAGTTGATGACACATGATTCTGTTAAACAATTTGAAAATCTCCCACAATACATTAAGAATATTTACAATAAAAACTTATTTAAAAAAAAATTGAAAAACCATCTGTTTGATAGTAGAAGATAGAGATAAGTTATTATTATTATTATTATTGTTTTTGTTAATATTATCTTCATATTGTTAATAGTTCTTTTTTTGTATTTATTTTAAACTTTTGTATAAGTTTGTTATCGTTTTGTAACATCACCTTATACCAGCATTAGCTGATTTTTTTAACGTCAAATAAATAATAAAATAAATAAGATTAAAAGAACTTGTATGTTTTGTTTTTCACGAAACATTAGACTTAAAGATATATGTCATATTAAAATATAAGATGTGATATTATTTTACGAGATAGGCGTTAACCAATGTAGAATTTAATAAAATGTGACAGACAATAATAGTAGAAATAAAGTAAAAAATATTTTTTAATTAAATATTAAAAGTGCGTGACCTTGGTGCATAAGCAGGTTCGCATTGTGTGACGTAATCGACTGATGTGTTAGAGTGATAACAGACTTTGCTTTCGCTATTATTAGAGTTATAATTACACCATTTTTTGTATAAAATTGATGGGATATAATAGGTTTAAAACATTTTTTTCGCAAATATGGTTTTTATATTGCAATTAGAATATATACTTTTAATCATTTACATTTGAAAGCTAATATCGAAAACGGTTGCTCAAAAATTAAAATAATTTATTATTAATATAAATGTTGGTGTGCTATGAGTCACCGTCGTCGAGGAATCTCTCTCTTATCGCGTAACCGCGTTATCATCTGGGTTTTGTTTTTAACATTTTAAAAAATAAAATGGTTTATATAAATTGTATATTTTAAAGCATTTAGAGCCATAATTCCACCATAAAATTTTGTGAAAAATAATGACTTCTATTTCAAAATCGTTACCTAACTCAATTTTAAATAAATACTCGCCCTCGTCTATCTTTACGACTCGACAAGCAATCGATACACTAATATTTGTGAAAGTATCGAAAGTTTGTGCAATAAAATTATCTCGTACTGGAAGGATACTATGGTATAGAAAAAAGATAGCACTGTTGATTTTTTGCAACCAAAATAAAAATCATAGTTTTTCTATTAGGATGCAGTGGTTTTGACATCTATGAAGTGAAAACACATTTTTGTTGTAAAGTTTTTTTGCGTGTCATTTTAGTGCTAGGCTTTATGCTCTAAATTAGGCCAGATATCTTAGCAAATTATTATGCTGCGTTTATTCTGACTAACCATCAGTTGGTAGTTTTATACCATGCTGAGACTGGAAACAGACTTGCGTACGTACGGTATAAATTTTTGAGCTCTTCGCTAGTGAGTGAGTGAGGTTTTTATTAAGCAAAAAAGATTTTAAATAACATAGCCAATGTTAGTTTTACAACTTCATGTAGGCTTCTGTTTTAAAAATATAAAATTATGACAGTTGCATAATGCATATCTGTTTTTTACCTTATCCGTATTTATATTTTCTGTAATTAAAATACATTTAATACAAATTTTATGGTACATCATATAAACACTAGATCAAAAATAGATTTTAATGCACCAAAATTTAGTTTGACACAAAAAACAGCTAACTATCTGGGTTTACGAATATTTAACAAGTTACCCAAAAATATAAAGAAAAGCCAAGGTAGGAACAACTGTAAACGAAACCTGAAAAAATTTTGATTGTTCTAAAACATTTGTGAACGTGTTATATACAGATTTTGTTACCTCTGTCTTTTTTAATTATATTTATTCATTTTGATGTGTTATTTTGTAATTGCCACTACTTTAAATTAGTAGTTTAACCTAGACGAGATTTATACATATTGTACTTATGTCTTTTGATCAATAAAAAATCTATTCTATTCGATTCTATTCTATTCTATATATATGTTATTGTCCTAAATATTGTTTAATATCTTGTGTAGAAAATATTTATAGTAAATACAGAAAATAGCAAAATAGCATTCTTTTGTTGTGTGTTCGATTAGGTATATAAAAATATTTCGAAAAGAGGTTGACCGTACAGGCCATCCTTGAAACTTCCCAAAATTGTTTTATATTAATTAAATTGTGAATTAAAAAGTCCTAGCACTCATTTTCAATAAAGTAACAAATAGAGAATTAACAAAACCACAAATAAAGAACAAACAAGTATAACAAATAGGCAATTCGAAACGCGCTTCACCAAAATAATATAGTATAAATAATATTGTATTGGCTCTGATGTTACATGAAAGGGTAGAGGGTTCGATAGTTCGCATAATACGGAGCTTTTTAAAATTACCAAAGTGAACATAACTAATCCCGTAACATACATGTTGGAAGATTTACATGGATTACCAATTAAAGGAGCATTTTACGAGGAAGAGCTACAAAAGTCAAAAAATCCTGATGTTTACCTTGTTGAAAAAGTGCTGAGGAAAAAAGGCAATAAAATCTACGTTAAATGGCTGGGGTTTGATAGTTCGCATAATAGCTGGATCGAAAAATCTAATATTTTATAAACTCTGTTGTTTCTTACTTTGAACATTTTTTACATGTATTCTTATGACAAACAAGATACGTTTTCATAGCTTCCGGGGGCCTTTTTTGATTCATAACATCTATTGTTTAAACCGTTCAGTCTACGGTCCGACTAAAACTGTCCTTAGAAGCAGATGCAATTATTTTTACTTAGTTTCAACACAAGTTTTATCAAGTATTAAAAGATGATGACACAAGACAGTGGTTATTGTAGTGAAGAATTGCCGTCATATTCTGAGAGTAGTAGTAGTAGTGAAGATTCTATCTATATGGAAGAAGTAAACAGAATTTTAAATTTTTACGAAGACAAAGTAAAACGTGAAAATTATTTGCTGCTACAATCATCTTTCACAATTGAGGGGTATGTTATAACAGTTGGCTTATCTCCTGCAAGAACATTTTCTCCAGCTATTATTTTATCAGAATACTGTAAGCCAAGTAAATTGTCGTTTGGAAAAATGGAATGGCTTGATCTTATAGAATTTTTGAGCAAAAGCACATTTTTTATTGAACCACTACCAACCTACGCAGATGAGTATGATCCAGTAACATTTTCCTGTGGAGATTTTTGTACAATACGACAGTTGGTATACGATGACATCAAGTTCATAGAAGTTGCAAAACATGGTGTAAGATATCATCTAACGGAAAAGGATGTAGATGAACTTGTTAGAGTACACCATTGTATAATAGCTTATCAGATTGTAATTCTAGAAAATATTAACTTTGATATTTATTATAATAATGTTATAGATATTGTAAAAAGAAATTTTAGTGATAACTGCTTTCAAGCATTAGATGTATTTTGTGAAATATGTACTGATCCTTTATTATGTAACGCTTTGCGTCAGTATATTTACTTTTATAAACAAAATGTAATAAGAGATTTAGAAAATATACAATAAACTTTTACAAAAAAATAATGACTTTTATTTCAAAATCAATAATTATAGCATCAAAAAATGTTATTTTATCGAGACAAAATTTATGTACGTCACAGTTCTAAAATGTGAAACGTCCAAACGTCAAAATAGCGTTAAAATTTGTCACAATAACGTATTAAAAAATTGGTTAAAAGAAATTTACGATTTACATGTATTTCTTATGGAAAAATGTCGTTTCAAAGTGGCAAAAAGTGACACTTTTCATCGTTTTTTTCGTTCCTAAATTCATAAACGTCAAACTATCGAATAATAGATGTCTAAGCGATGAATTTAAACGTTTTTTGATCGTTTCAAGAGAACATATTTAAAAGAAAATAATAGATGTCTAAACGATGAATTTGAACGTTTTTTTGATCGTTTCAACAGAACATATTTAAAAGAAAATAATAGATGTCTAAACGATGAATTTGAACGTTTTTTTGATCGTTTCAACAGAACATATTTAAAAGAAAATAATACACCATAGATTCAGATTAAAAATTTTTATTGTAAACATAAAAAGTTTAAGATATACCTACAATAAACAATAGAAAACTAAAAACTAATTAATTTACAACTGTTATTTAATTTTAGATATACAATAAACAATAGAAAACTAACCTAATTAATTTACAATACACATTCAAATTTTTTTTTTTTATTTTTTTTTTTTATTTTTTAATTATGAATAACATTATTCGAGCATTATATCTCGATGACCCCATGCTAAAGTGTTAAATGATTTATTACATAAAAAGCGTTTATCGTCGTGTGGACTTAGACCGATTTTGGTTTGTTCGATTGTATATACATTATGATTATATGCACGGAACGTGCATTGGTTCACTGTTTTCAGTTTACTATCTCTCAGACATAAAATGTAGTCATCAAAAGTAATTTTTTTAGCAACGACATTCTTTTTCACCCCTTTTGACTTTTTAATACATTTATCATCCTCTGTTAAATATGAGTACATTTTTGAACGCAACCCCACAAATTCAGTTAAAAGTTTGCCGTTGCATTCATCTTTCATTAATCCTATGACTTTTTTATTCAAGAGTGAAATACCGTACGCATTATTTGGTTCATAGTCTGAGGTGTCAAATTTATCTGGATAGGCTTTAATTAGTTCGGTATAAACATCATTGCATTGCAGTTCTAGAAGAAAAGCGTCGGTATCGGTGTATAAGAGTTTACAGTTGTCTACACCCATCGTAGGCAGTAGAAAACTGTAATAAAAGTCATACATACACGTCTTTGAAATATCGAGAATCGACATGCCAATGTACAATGGTTTATTAAATACCAGTTCGGTTTTATGAAGCTCTATCGCTACAAGGTTTTCGTCAAAGATTTTGCTCGAACTAAACCTAGGACTGCTTATCAAGTTCTTTGCTCCATATCGACCCTCCCAAGATCTAACGAGTTTAACAATGCGGTGTTTCCTTATATTCTCCATCGTCTTGCCAAATACAGCGTTATTCATTAGTTTATATAAATTCTTTTCAAAATCATTTTTGGCAGCTGTTCGAAGAGTTGTGTTTAGGTCGATGTAAGACTTTAACCATGGGCTTTGCTTAAATTTCAACACTCTGTGAATCTTTTTCACGTTCAATCCATGTTTTATAGCCTGCTTTAAATTTCGATAATGTATTACGTATTTTTCTTTGTCATATAAAGTGGTCATTAGTTTTTGTATTTTTGATCCTTGGGGTTTTCGATGTTCTGGGCAAAACGGTAAATCGTTGTGTAGATCATTTAAATGCTGAGGGTATTCTATATCCACTTCGAGGATATATCCCTCATCAGCATCGTCTGTGATTTGGGTCACATCGATGTTTGTGTCAACCCACTTAAAATCCCCATATGGTAGAGGCTGACTCATAGCCCAACCATATAAATTGTTGACATCCAAGTACATTAAATATTTTTCAGATTCTGATCGATTAAAATTTTTCATGTATCTGTTGTTTGCTTTAGCATATCTATTGCTGCATTGACTGACTCCTCCTCTTATACCTTTCTCTATAAACATGATTTGGTCTATATCTTTGAGTATTTCCAATTTAGATTTGGTATATTTTAACATAGCATCCCACGTATAACCAGGGAGCGTATAATACCAAGCAGGATCGAGACCATACGTTTTTCGGCATTTTTCACGAAAACATTCAAACACAGATGCTAAAAGCAAAATATCCGTTTTCATATACAGCATGCTATATTCTTTTAAATTTTTAATTTTAAATGCTTGCCAAACCTTTTGAGCATGCATGTATAAATCATCAGTAATATTTTCATCTGTTAGTGTGCTATAAAATTTATCTTTGGATGGCAGTTCCGTATCGTCTAATTTTTCAATTGAATCAATGTATTCATAAGGAAACACCCCTTTTCTACTTAATAGTTCAAATTGTTCAGATGTTAAATTGGGAAACTGTGAACGTAGATAATGTAGATCTGATGGTTCTAGTAAAGCAGACAGTTTATCTAAGGAGGAATCTAAAAATCGTAGCGAGTCTATAAATCTAAACTTTACTTCGCTCTCGTCATTACTTAATGTACACGAAATGTATTTTTCTTTGTTTATAGGAAGCAAGCTTATATTACCTTTTTTGGATAAATCTCTAATTAAAAAATGTAAGTCGTATCCCGAAAGGTTATGAAAGACTACGGGTACAACAAACTTTTTTTATAGTTTAAATTGCAGCTTTGGTGTGAAAACCCTCGAAAATTCCCCGTAAAGTGGTCGTGGTCTAAAACGATGGTGTCCTTCTCTTTAAAGGGGTGCTCGCATATATGACATGTTGTTGCATTAAGTAAACTAGGTTTGACAATCATTGGTTCGATATGTTTTATTTTCTCTTCAATTAATTTAGCCATCCTTGTCATTTCAGCAGCGAACCAATCCATGGAGTCTTCTCCACAATATTCATTGTAAAATGATAGCGAACTATCATAGGAGCAATTTAGATAATATCCTGCACTATACGCCTCGTGTTTCTGAAACTTTCGTGTATGTTTCCCCAAGTTCTTATTATAAGGACGTAGCACTGATTCAAAGTCTGCATAAATGACAAAAGGTGTAGTCTGCTTGTATACGTGGTTTTTAAACTCTACATGATCAAATGGTGGGTACGATATTTTGCAATTGTTCATATCTTTGCAGTAATCTTCATGTTTACTTAATTTTTCCTGACTACTAAAGTAATTTAAACATCGATCGCAAATATAATTCTTATGTTTATGTTTACTAACTTGACTTGAAATTAATCGAGATAAATCTTTGATTAAACAATAGTGATATTTGATAACTTCATTTTCCGTATCCATTGATGGAGCTTCATAATCGTTTAATTTTGGAAAGTATTTATCTTGAATAAGCAATAAATTTACATGTTTATTTAATTTTTCTTGAGTTAAGCGTGCAGGATAAATTGTGTAAAATGATTTATCTTTCGCGGTATTTAATTCTAAAGCGTAAACATTAATTGAAATATTATTTAATTTTTCAAATTTTGAAATAGTATTTAGGGGCATTGGCATGTCCAAACCTTGTGTTTTTAAAACTGCTGCATAGTGAGGATACGATTTTACTAAATCTACGTGTTTATTAACTGGATACAATGATGCTGTTACCGACCAGTAAAAACATGCTTCATCTAAATTTTTAATATTAATACATGCTTGCTTTTTTAGTATAGGATCAGGTAACTTAATGTATGATGTAGCACCGTTACCTATCTCATATTTATTAATGTTTATTTCCAATGAAATAATTTTGTCTAAAGCCCATCCAGAATCTTTAAGTTGAAATCCAGATAATTTACTCATTACTTTATCAACAATATTTTCGTTGAACCACAATGCAAGATCCGTACATGCATCTATTACCGCGTTTTTAGTGTTAAAATATTTAAACTCTAAAATGTCTTCGATTTCCCTAGATTTCTTAATAAATTCCCCGCAAAATGTTGCATTTACTTTGATCATGTTAAATTTTTTTAAACTGTTAGCTATTCTACCCTTAATCAACTTGAACGCATCACCAAAAAAACTTTTTAGACCTTTATGTTTTAAATTAACAATAACAGCAGTCCTAATTCTTGAATGAAAAATAGATTCTAGATCGACCCATTTTACCCCTGATTTTTCAGTTAACCCCGATCCCTGCTTAGACAAATGAAAAATTTTTTCTTTTATCGATTTTAAATGCCCCAAATTTGTTTGTAAATTTCTAAGTGTTCCAATATCTAAATTTCCCCTACGAATATCTTTATGAAAACTGATAACATGCCTTTTAATTTGGTTGATTAATTTGTTTGCTTCTCTATGCGAAAAATTGTTGATTAACGCTTTATATGTTTTGAAACTATTTTCAACAATAGCAGTAGCCCTAATGTTACTCATAATTACGAAATAAAAAATAAAAAAAAAACTTACAAAAAATTATTCCTTAACTATTTCAAATATATCGGTAGGATTAGCTTGGCCAATTTGTTTTTTTCCTTTATATTTGATAAAATAATGCCCGCCAGACAATTCTGCCAAGTGAGGCTTCAGTGTTCCAATGGTTCTCTTAGGTAAAAAGCAGAGCCCGTTTTCTAGCTCAACCAAAATTGTTTCCCCAAATTTGCTCTGGACCAGTTTAGCGTTTAATAATTTTTGTGAAACATCCACTGGAAGTTCTCCTAATTTGATAATAATCTTCTCCTTATTTTTTTCTGCAAGACATAAGGAATTAATTTTAGTTAAATTCATCTAAAAATAAAAAATTAAATCAACTCAAAATAAACATAACTAAAGAAAAATAAAAAATTAAATCAACTTAAAAATAAAATAATAATTCTTACCTTGTTGAAAAAAGTGCTGAGGAAAAACGATATCGAAGAAGAAGAAGAAGAAGAAGAAGTTATATTCCTAAGCTATTTCAAATGTATCGGAGTGATTAGCTTTCCCCAATTTTGCTTTTTCCTTTTATATCTTGATTTTAATAAGTTCCGGCAGGCACTTCTTCTGACAAGTGGACTTCAGTGTTGAAATAGTTCTCTTTTGAATTTATTCTAGTTAAATCCAACTACAAAATAAAATTAAATCATTACAAAAAAATTAAATTATGACAAATAAACTTAACTCAAGAAAAATAAAATTAAATCAACTCAAAAATTAAAATAATTCAAGAAGCAATAAAAATTAAAATTAAATTAAAAATTTTGAAATAAAATAAAAATTCTTACCTTTATGGATATGTTACAAAAAAACAGAAACTTTTGCACTTGAAACTGAACTGAATGTATAGAGATTCAAACCAATAATGAGCAAGTTAAATCTAGGACGATCTTTAAATATGCATGACTTAGCCGAAAGACATAGGCGCCGATAAAAATTAAAACCTAATTGTTGCTTTTACAATATATTCTATATGTTGTTTATTAAATATTATATTTACCAATCACAAGTGACGCTAATGTCTATGTATACCATAACTCGACCAAATAAACGTCATAGCTTTTGTTTTTGCGGTATCCTATTTTCATCGACACAAACCACAGCTTCCTGATAAAAACCGAATTTTTGTTTTGATAACTGTATGTTATTCCTTTTTATTAATAAAATAAGTATTTTTTATTTAAAAATTTTTTAGTTGAAAACATTATATTGATGTAAAAAATATACATTTCATCGTTGTCTTCAAAAATTTTTAGTTTTATGATATAAAGTTTGGCTTCTAAGAATGTATATTATTTAAGTTTTATTAAAGTTTAATATATTTTTTATTACTTTAAAAACTTTTTGAGTTTTATACTTTTAAAATTTGATTCTTAAATGTATATTTGAAATTTTTATTAAAGTTTGTTGTATTTTTCGTTATTTTAAAAATTGTTAAGTTTTATAATTTAAATTACTCGATTTTTTATTCAAGATTGATATAATTTTAACAACTAATGTACCAAGGCCACGCGCTTTTAAAATTTTAGAAGATTTAAACACTTCATCTTACTCTATACATCAACCCCTTTACAATGATACGTCATACGCCGAAATCCGTTCGGCCGTTTACGAGATACAACGTTAATGCCCTTTTGGCAGCATAAATACGGTCTTTTTGACGCTTCATCTTACTCTATACAGCAACCCCTTTAAAATGATACGTCATACGCCGAAATCCGTTCGGTCGTTTACGAGATATAGCTATAATGCCCTTTTGGCAGCATAAATACGGTCTTTTTGGCACTTAATCTTATCCTATACATTAACCCCTTTACAATGATATGTCACACGCCGAAATCCGTTGGGCCGTTTACGAGATATAGCTATAATGCCCTTTTGGCAGCATAAATACGGTCTTTTTGACACTTCATCTTACCCTATACGGCAACCCCTTTACAATGATACGTCATACGCCGAAATCCGTTTGGTCGTTTACGAGATATAGCTATAATGCCCTTTTGGCCTCATAAATACGGTCTTTTTGACGCTTCATCTTACCCTATACATTAACCCCTTTACAATGATACGTCACACATTCAATTCTTTTGCGATAAGACTTGTTTATTATTATTTTTTTCTACTATTGTTTGTCACATTTTATTAAATTCTGCGATGGTGTAGTGGCTAACGTATTTGTTTATCATACGGGGGGACCCGGGTTCAATTCTGCTTGGTTGGAATTTTTTTTAATTAAATTGTTATAACGCAAAAGTTGGTAGCACTGTGTAATGTTGGTTGCATGAAAAGTTGGTATGATGACAGCGAAGCGCGAAAAAATTCAAAAATATAACAAAAAGAAGAGTTGGCTGTTTGTGTCACCTGTCAGAGGCCACTCGAAAAAGAAGAATTGGCTGTTTGTGCCAACTGTCAGAGGCCACTCGAAAAAGAAGAATTGGCTGTTTGTGCCAACTGTCAGAGGCCACTCGAAAAAAGAAGAATGACCTTTGACATTTAGGGCAAGCAGCCAACTCAATGGCCTTTGACATTTAGAGTAAGCAGCTAACTCAAAAAAAAGTGAGGTTATGTTCAAAAAAATGGCTCGTGGCGGCTTTGCTCATCTACTGGTAAAGAATATAATTATTAAATATAAGAAATTAATAATGAAGGAAATGAGAATAGCTAAAGAATATACACATAAGATTGAGGTAAAGAATATAGAATCATTTAGAATAAGAACATATCCAATTCCATATTTATATCGAAAAGATGTCGGAAAACAAGTAAAAGAAATGTTAGAAGCGGGTATTATAGAAAAAAGTAACACTAGATTTATTAATCCAATAGTGGTTGTTAAAAAATCAAACGGGGAATTAAGGTTGTGTTTGGATGCAAGAAATATTAATAAATTTTCTGTTCCACAATATGAAGCTCCAATGAATGTGGATGGGATTTTTGGAAGGTTGAGTGAATCAGAGTGGTTTTCTAAGATTGATTTGAAACATAGTTTTTGGTTGATTCCTTTAGACAAACAAAGTAGAGATTATACAGGGTTTTCAATGGATGGGGTGGTATAGAGGTTTTGTGTAGTTCCATTTGGCGTGCAAAGTGCTTGTGCAGCATTAGTACGCGCAGTTCATAAAATTTTAGATAATTATGATGAATTTGTGTTGCATTATGTTGATGATATTTTGATATTTTCTAAAAATGAAAAAGATCATATGGAGCATATAGAAATTGTAATGAGAGAATTAGATATTGCGGGGTTAAAGATAAATATTGATAAATGTAGGTTTTTTCAAAAAGAGGTAACATTTTTGGGATATAAGATAAATCAAAAGGGAATGGAAATGGATGAGAATAGGATACAAGGAATTAGAGAGTATAAAAGGCCAACAAATTTAAAGACATTGAGGGGATTTTTAGGAATTGTTAATTATTATAAGAGATTAATACCAGATCTAAGTAAAAAAGAATTAAAGTTGATAGAATTATTAAAAAAAGATCAGAAGTGGGAATGGACAAAAGAAAGGGAAGAAGCGTTTCAAAATTTAAAACAGGAATTTTGTAAAAAGTTAATAGTATATCATCCAAATTATCATGAAAAGTTTATATTACGGACTGATGCATCAAAAGATAGGTTTGCGGGGGTATTAATTCAGATTCAGAGGGGAGTTGAAGTTCCAATTTGTTTTGTATCACGAATAACAAAGAAATATGAAAAAAATTATAGTGTATCAGAATTAGAATTAGCCAGTATCATATTCTGTATAAACAAATTACGGTTTTATTTATTAGGGGGAAAATTTTATGTGGAAACTGATCATTTGGCATTAACATCAATTTTAAAAAATAGATATGGAAATAATAGAATTCATAGGTGGATATTGAGTTTACAAGAGTATGATTTTGAAATTAGATATATAGCAGGAAAAGTAAATATTGTATCAGATGCATTAACAAGGGAAGAAAAAACTGATAATAGGAAAATAATTAAAATAGGTGTGAATGTAATGAAAGATGTTGAAGGGATATATTCATTAAATCAAATATTAGAAGATCAAAGAAATTTAACAGAAAAAGAAAAAAATAGATCAATAATACAGGATAATATAGTGATTAAAAAGGTGGGAGAAATAGAATTGTATGTAATAACGGAAGATTTGGGAATAAGAATTTTAAGGGAATTACATTTAGAATATGGGCATATAGGAGCAAGAAAAATATGGTTAATTTTTAGGGAAAATTATATATGTAAAAGGGATCATAAAATAGCAAAAGAGGTAACTAGAAAATGTCATGTTTGTCAATTAGGAAAAGAGAAAAATCATAAAAATTATAATATAGTGAAAACTGTAATGGCAAGTGGATGTTTAGAAATAGTGGCAATAGATTTTATTAGTAATCTAATAGTTATAGTCCGGGTTCCCACGTGTTAAAAAAGGCATAAAGAATAACCGGCTGAAACTTTCAGAATCGCTTAATTGCACTTAGACCTACAAACTTCCATAGCAACAATATCGATGGATGGGGCGTTTTTTCTTCAGCAGCGGTCAAACATGTCGAAAGATATAACCCTCCCCGGAGTGATGGATAACCGATTTATTTTTTGTGAATCAACAGTTTTTTATTATTACTACATAATAAAACACGTGACCTACAAAAAGAGGAGGGCGTTTGGCGGGGCCTACGCGCTTAACATGTAATAGTTACGACTGCCAACGACTTAACAAATAACCAGTTAACGCCCTCTTCTTTTGTAGGTCACATAAAATAATAAAAAACTGTTGATTCACAAAAAATAACTCGGTAATCCATCACTCTGGGGAGAGTTATAACTTTCGACATGTTTGACCACTGCTGAAGAAAAAACGCCCCATCCATCGATATTGTTGCTATGGAAGTTTGTAGGTCTAAGTGCAATTAAGCGATTCTGAAAGTTTCAGCCGGTTATTCTTTATGCCTTTTTTACCACGTGGGAACCCGGACTATTAATGAAGAGGGAAATAATAATATTTTAGTAATAGTGGATGTGTTTTCAAAATTTGTTAAATTATATGCAACAAAAAATATGAAAACAAAAATAGTGTTAGAAAAGTTAAATCAATATATAGAACAGATAGGTAAACCTCAAAATATTATTTTAGATAATGCAACATATTTTAAAAATAAAAAAAATAAAAAGTTTTTTGAACATCATCAAATTAAATGTAGTACTATTAGTATTAGACATCCAGCAGGAAATCCTGCTGAAAGGTATATTAAAGAAGTAAATAAGTTTTTAAGAATTTTAGTAAATCAAAATAATAGGAAATGGGGAGAAAAATTAAATGGAGTAGAATGTTATTTGAATGAAGTGCCAAATACTACAATGAATGAATGTCCAGTATATATTTTAAAAGGAGAGAATCCACAAAGGAAATGGATAAGGGAAAGGGGAATTGAATATGAAAAGGTATTAGAAGAAGTTAGGATAAGGGAAAATAAGAATGCTCAAAAATATGTAAAAAGAATGGAAAAGAGAAGGAAAAATAAAACAACATTTAAAAAAGGGGATTTAGTAATAGTTAAAGCGTTGAGAGTAACAAGTAAAAAAAATAATATTTGTGCTAAATTACAATTTCCTTTTGAGGGACCATATGAAATTGTGAATGAGAATGTGGGAAATAGTTATATACTTAAATTTATTGGAAGCGAAGAAATTCGTGGAATGTTTCATGTTAATGATTTATTTTTGTATGAAAGTTAAAATTGAAATATTTAAAGTTAAAGCTTGACAACTGATGGTGAAGAAAAATTTCCTACTGAAAGGAAATTTGATTTGGCAAGGTGAAGTAATTCACCAAGTCAAATCAAATTTGGGGGAAATTATTATGGATTTTTCTTCATGGTGCACATTCTTTCAGTGAAATGTTGGAACGTGTTCATGATTTTTAAATCGGTTGTCTTGATGAAGTATTTTTTTGTTTGAATTGTTTTTTGTTTTAGTTTATAGATGTTATGTTGTTAGGATTATTGTTGATTGAATTGTCAAAGATTGTAAATTTTGAAAAAGTCAGTAAAATAAATAAAGTTAAAATTTTTATAGAATTTGATTAATAATAGAATGAATATTAATATTTAAATTAAAATAAAAAGACTAGAAGAAAAATATCATAAGAGGAGTTTATAAATAAGTAAAAATAAAATTCTTGGACATAAACCAGAGAAGATAGCAGGTACAGAAAAGCAGTGAGGTCAGGGCTGGAAATTGGTAGGAGGAGATAAAAGGCAAGAAATAGAAAGTATTGGAGCAGAAAGAAGCAGCGAATAGGAAGAAATCAGAAATTTGAAGGTATACAGAAAGGGTTGAAGAACAGAAAAAGGAAGTAGAGTAGAAAGAATAGGAAGAAAAGAAATTTTATATTTATATTTTTGTTGTACTTTATTTTTAGGACAATCAATTTAAAAATTCTTGAATCCACGACCGATAATTATATTGAAAGAGGGTGTTCCGGAAGGAGGATCCATTTCAATATATATATATATATATATATATATATATATATATATATATATATATATATATATATATATATATATATATATATATATATATATATATATATATATATATATATATATAAGATATAATTATAATTGTAAAGATCAGCAGATATAGTTTTTTCCTGGTTTTTCTATATCATTGCACAGTTATACTGATCTTAGAGGAAGATACATCCAGGATAATCCCTTAGGGCTAATAACATCTAGGCTTTAATATTGTTATATCTTATTACTTCCATACTTAATCTAGCCTTAATATTACCTATTCAACATCAGATAGTAAGCTACAAATAAACAAAATGTAACTTTATACGTCAATCTGACGATGCTTAGTAAAGCGAAACATGTCATTATTTTAAAAAACGTTAAAAGTTTTTAATTAAAAGTGAAAGTTTTATAAAACACTACGAGTTTTTTATTATTTTTATTATTCCTACAATTAAAACTTTATATCTCATAAAGTACAATAGATACAAACGTCATATTTTAAAAGTTGACGTAAAATTCAATTCTACATCAAAAAGTATTCTTGTGTTTTGTCAAAACAACGTTTGGTTTAGAGATATTTTCATTATATTAAAATATTATCAAGAAAATGTTGTTAGTACACTTAAAAAAGTATATTTAAGCCACAATTAAAACGTTATATCTCGCTTACTACAATAGATACAAACGTCATATTTTGACAGTTGACGTGAAATTCTATTCTACATCAAAAAGTATTTTTTTGTTTTGTCGAAAAAACGTTTGGTTTTAGAGATATTTTCAATTTTTTAAAAAATCATCAAGAAAATGTTGTTAGTATACTTAAAGAAGTATATTTAAGCTACAATTAAAACGTTATATCTCGCTTACTACAATAGATACAAACGTCATATTTTGACATTTGACGTAAAATTCAATTCTACATCAAAAAGTATTCCTGTGTTTTGTCGAAAAAACGTTTGGCTTTAAAGATATTTTCAATTTTTTAAAAAATTATCAAGAAAATGTGAGTACACTTAAAAAAAGTATATTTAAGCTACAATTAAAACGTTATATCTCACTTACTACTATAGATACAAACGTCATATTTTGACAGTTGACGTAAAATTCAATTCCACATCAAAAAGTATTCTTGTGTTTTGTCGAAAAAACGTTTGGTTTTAGAGATATTTTCAATTTATTAAAAAATCATCAAGAAAATGTTAGTACACTTAAAGAGGTATATTTAAGCTACAATTAAAACGTTATATCTCGTAAAGTACAATAGATACAAACGTCATATTTTGACAGTTGACGTAAAATTCAATTCTACATCAAAAAGTATTTGTGTGTTTTGTCGAAAAAACGTTTGGTTTTCGATATATTTTCATTAAATTAAAAAATCATCAAAAAAATGTTGTTAGTACTAGTTAAAGAAGTATATTTAAGCTACAATTAAAACGTTATATCTCGTTAAGTACAGTAGACACAAAAGTCATATTTTGACCGTTGACGTAAAATTCAATTCTACATCAAAAAGTATTGCTGTGTTTTGCCGAAAAAACGTTTGCTTTTAAAGATATTTTTAATTTTTTAAAAAATTATTAAGAAAATGTTGTTAGTACACTTAAAAAATAGTTATTTATGATATGAGTGTTAAAAGTGACGTTTTATTTTGTGAGTGAAAAAGTTTGTGAAATAAGCGGAGCGAATTGAACAATTTCACGAACAAAATAAAATCACTTTTAACACAAATACCATACAATGTTTTTTGTACAACTGCCCTATTTTGATAATGAAATGAGCGAATCGGCAATGACAATAAACTAAACCGTGTTAAAAGTAAACTAAACCGTGTTAAAAGTAAATTAAAGCGTGTTAAAAGTATTTTTAACACGCTGCTATGTAAACAATCAATTTTAACATTGTTTGCTATCATTAAAAGTGTCACTTTTAATGACAGTTGTACAAAAATATATTTAAGCTACAATTAAAACGTTATTTCTCGCTTACTACAATAGATACAAACGTTATGTTTTGGCAGTTGACGTAAAATTCAATTCTACATCAAAAAGTATTCCTGTGTTTTGTCGAAAAAACGTTTAGTTTTAGAGATATTTTCAATTTTTTAAAACATTATCAGTAGTAATACCCCTAGGGCCTTGATAATACCGAGATAATTTTGTCATAGAGGATGCTGAAAGCGTGTTGCTTGATAATAGCCCGAGGCCGCAGGCCGAGGGCTATTATCTTGGAGCAACACGCTTGAAGGATCCTCTACGACAAAATTTTGAGTATTTATCAAGGCCTGAGGGGTATTCGATAAGATAATTTTTTACTTTGTAGATTTCAAAAAATTGTCAATCTGACGTTTAATAATTTTCAACAAAATTTATTATTTTTAATCTATCAACTATTATTTATTTTTAAACAAATTTACAGTTGTGAAAAGTACAATTGGTAAATGTTAAGTTGGAGGAAGAGTTTGCTGAAGTTGACGGATTGTTAATTTCCACTGTAGAAGAAATTCCTCGCATGGTATTGATTATTTCACCATGGCGTTCTTGGTCTATATTCAAGTACGGTTTTATTGAATTAGAGCTGCTATGTCCGGTTATTTTTATTAATTGCTGTTCAGGAATTCCTTTATTTGCCAAATGGCTAACTGCAGTTGATCTGTTCGAATGATGTCAGTTTGACGTTTAATTAATTTTTAATCAAATACTCGATGATCTCTGATGAAAACACCAAACTGAAAACACCACATGTAGAGTGTTGTCGCTGTAATCCAGAGGTGATTGGATGGAATTTGACATATGACTCAAAATTGAATAATTTGATTGGTTACTATATTCAGTAAAAAATTATCAAGAAAATGTTGTTAGTACACTTAAAAAAGTATATTTAAGCTACAATTAAAACGTTATATCTCGCTTACTACAATAGATACAAACGTCATATTTTGACAGTTGACGTAAAATTCAATTCCACATCCAAAAGTATTCTTGTGTTTTGTCGAAAAAACGTTTGGATTTTCAATTTATTAAAAAATCATCAAGAAAATGTTGTTAGTACACTTAAAGAGGTATATTTAAGCTACAATTAAAACGTTATATCTCGTAAAGTACAATAAATACAAACGTCATATTTTGACAGTTGACGTAAAATTCAATTCTACATCAACAAGTATTCTTGTGTTTTGTCGAAAAAACGTTTGGTTTTAGAAATATTTTCAATTTTTTAAAAAATTATCAAGAAAATGTTGTTAGTACACTTATAGAAGTATATTTAAGCTACAATTAAAACGTTATATCTCGCTTACTACAATAGATACAAACGTCATATTTTGACAGTTGACGTAAAATTCAATTCTACATCAAAAAGTATTCTTGTGTTTTGTCGAAAAAACGTTTGGTTTTAGAGATATTTTCATTATATTAAAAAATTATCAAGAAAATGATGTTAGTACAATTAAAGAAGTATATTTAAGCTACAATTAAAACGTTATATCTCGCTTACTACAATATATACAAACGTCATATTTTTACAGTTGACGTAAAATTCAATTCTACATCATAAAGTATTCTTGTGTTTTGTCGAAAAAAAAACGTTTGGTTTTAGAGATATTTTGAATTTTTTAAAAAATTATCAAGAAAATGTTGTTAGTACACTTAAAGAAGTATATTTAAGCTACAATTAAAACGTTATATCTCGCTTACTACAATAGTTAGAAACGTCATATTTTGACAGTTGACGTAAAATTCAATTCTACATCAAAAAGTATTCTTGTGTATTGTCGAAAAAACGTTTGGTTTTAGAAATATTTTCAATTTTTTAAAAAATTATCAAGAAAATGTTGTTAGTACACATAAAAAAGTATATTTAAGCTACAATTAAAACGTTATATCTCGCTTACTACAATAGATACAAACGTCATATTTTGACAGTTGACCTAAAATTCAATTCTACATCAAAAAGTATTTTTGTGTTTTGTCGAAAAAACGTTTGGTTTTAAGCGGGGTTCATGTAAATGCGAATTGCGATCTGCGAATTGCGAAAACAGCTCTAATTGGTTAATATCAAAATTATGTCATCCGAGAAATTTTGACAAATGTCAATTTTAATTTCTTGAGAATACGCATTGTTTACAATTTGAAGGGCGGGAATCTTGAAGTTATTTTAATATTTTAGCGATTTTCGCAGTTTTTCTTGTTAACGCATGTGCAGTTCCTATCAATATTAATGTTTTGTTTTGGATTTGTTGGTTAAGGTTAGGTCTCCAAAACACGTGTAGGTGTAGTGCATAAACAAATTATTTTAATATCTCTGGTGTAGTGATTTTACATTTAAGATGTATGAAAGTGAAGAGGTCAAATACATAATTATATTACTTTACTCAGTAGAAAACTAGATAACAGACTATTATATTGATATATTTATCTTCTATATATATAAAAATGAATGTTTGTCTGTATGTATGTATGTATATCTGTATGTATGTATGTATGTCTGTATGTACTCAATGAACTCAAAAACTACTGGACCGATTATTATGAAAATTGGTATACATATGTAATTTTCCACGGAGAAGGTTTGTGTGATATGTACATTGATGTCACTCGCCACCAGGTAGCGCTGCAGAGTAGCAACTTCTGCCCCGTTCAACCGATTGTCATGAAAATTGGTATGTACATGTATTTTTCCACGGAGAAGATTTGTATGATATGCTCATTGATGCCACTAGCCACCAGGTGGTACAATAGATACAAACGTCATATTTTGACAGTTGACGTAAAATTCAATTCTACATCAAAAAGTATTCCTGTGTTTTGTCGAAAAAACGTTTGGTTTTAGAAATATTTTCAATTTTTTAAAAAATTATCAAGAAAATGTTGTTAGTAGACTTAAAGAAGTATATTTAAGCTACAATTAGAACGTTATATCTCGCTTACTACAATAGATACAAACGTCATATTTTGACAGTTGACGTAAAATTCAATTCTACATCAAAAAGTATTCCTGTGTTTTGTCGAAAGATGAGTAGATGTGGGGAAAACGTTAAACATTTAAACATCAAAACAATAACTCGGTCCTAAAACATACAAAAAACAAATACTATTAAAATATGTCTAGAAAGGGCATTAGGGAATTACTATTCTTTACATTAACCTCAAATTTAAACTTATACCGATACGGGTATTTGACTTCCTAGACGAACACCTTACTACATTAGTGTGACATGCCACCATGTAGTTTTGGTAAGATTAGTTAAGATTTGTATTTAGTTATTCTCAATTCATATTTAAATTATTTATTGTTATTGTTTGTTTTCTTGTTAATATATTTGTTGTTTGTTTCCTGTTGTTTATCTCATCTTTCCCTTGGTTAGTTATCTGCCTTCTGCAGGATACCTAACCTGGGGGCAGATAACCACGACCTGGGTGGGAAGTGCCTTTAGTAAGCTACCCATCATCCCAAAACACTATAGCACTTTCCCCAAAACCCCCCAGGCTTGACATTATGAAAAATTTGAGATATCAATATCTCAGAAACTAAGAAAGATTGAAAAATGCGTTTTTTTTGAGTTTGATAGAGAATTCTGCACTGATTCAGAATTGGTTTGAATTTTGAAAATATCTCAAAAAACAAACGAAATATTCAAAATTTTGTTTTTTTATGAAAAATTTGAGATATCAATATCTCAAAAACTAAGAAAGATTGAAAAATGCGTTTTTTTTGAGTTTGATAGAGAATTCTACACTGATTCAGAATTGGTTTGAATTTTGAAAATATCTCAAAAACCAAACGAGATATTCAAAATATTGTTTTTTTATGAAAAAATTGAGATGTCAATATCTCAAAAACTAAGAAAGATTGAAAAATGCGTTTTTTTTGAGTTTGATAGAGAATTCTGCACTGATTCAGAATTGGTTTGAATTTTGAAAATATCTCAAAAAACAAACGAAATATTCAAAATTTTGTTTTTTTATGAAAAATTTGAGATATCAATATCTCAAAAACTAAGAAAGATTGAAAAATGCGTTTTTTTTGAGTTTGATAGAGAATTCTACACTGATTCAGAATTGGTTTGAATTTTGAAAATATCTCAAAAACCAAACGAGATATTCAAAATATTGTTTTTTTATGAAAAATTTGAGATATCAATATCTCAAAAACTAAGAAAGATTGAAAAATGCGTTTTTTTGAGTTTGATAGAGAATTCTGCACTGATTCAGAATTGGTTTGAATTTTGAAAATGTCTCAAAAAACAAACGAGATATTTAAAATTTTGTTTTTTTATGAAAAATTTGAGATATCAATATCTCAAAAACTAAGAAAGATTGAAAAATGCGTTTTTTTTTTAGTTTGATAGAGAATTCTGCACTGATTCAGAATTGGTTTGAATTTTGAAAATATCTCAAAAAACAAACGAGATATTTAAAATTTTGTTTTTTTATGAAAAATTTGAAATATCAATATCTCAAAAACTAAGAAAGATTGAAAAATGCGTTTTTTTGAGTTTGATAGAGAATTCTGCACTGATTCAGAATTGGTTTGAATTTTAAAAATATCTAAGAAAACAAACGAGATATTTAAAATTTTGTTTTTTTTATGAAAAATTTGAGATATCAATATCTCAAAAACTAAGAAAGATTGAAAAATGCGTTTTTTTTTAGTTTGATAGAGAATTCTGCACTGATTCAGAATTGGTTTGAATTTTGAAAATATCTCAAAAAACAAACGAGATATTTAAAATTTTGTTTTTTTATGAAAAATTTGAGATATCAATATCTCAAAAACTAAAAAAGATTGAAAAATGCGTTTTTTTTTAGTTTGATAGAGAATTCTGCACTGATTGAGAATTGGTTTGAATTTTGAAAATATCTCAAAAAACAAACGAGATATTCAAAATTTTGTTTTTTTATGAAAAATTTGAGATATCAACATCTCAAAAACTAAGAAAGATTGAAAAATGCGTTTTTTTGAGTTTGATAGAGAATTCTGCACTGATTCAGAATTGGTTTGAATTTTGAAAATATCTCAAAAAACAAACGAGATATTTAAAATTTTGTTTTTTTATGAAAAATTTGAGATATCAATATCTCAAAAACTAAGAAAGATTGAAAAATGCGGTTTTTTTGAGTTTGATAGAGAATTCTGCACTGATTCAGAATTGGTTTGAATTTTGAAAATATCTCAAAAAAAAAACGAAATATTCAAAATTTTGTTTTTTTATGAAAAAATTGAGATGTTAATATCTCAAAAACTAAGAAAGATTGAAAAATGCGTTTTTTTGAGTTTGATAGAGAATTCTGCACTGATTCAGAATTGGTTTGAATTTTGAAAATATCTCAAAAAACAAACGAGATATTTAAAATTTTGTTTTTTTATGAAAAATTTGAGATATCAATATCTCAAAAACTAAGAAAGATTGAAAAATGCGGTTTTTTTGAGTTTGATAGAGAATTCTGCACTGATTCAGAATTGGTTTGAATTTTGAAAATATCTCAAAAAACAAACGAGATATTTAAAATTTTGTTTTTTTATGAAAAATTTGAGATATCAATATCTCAAAAACTAAGAAAGATTGAAAAATGCGGTTTTCTTGAGTTTGATAGAGAATTCTGCACTGATTCAGAATTGGTTTGAATTTTGAAAATATCTCAAAAAACAAACGAGATATTTAAAATTTTGTTTTTTTATGAAAAATTTGAGATATCAATATCTCAAAAACTAAGAAAGATTGAAAAATGCGTTTTTTTGAGTTTGATAGAGAATTCTGCACTGATTCAGAATTGGTTTGAATTTTGAAAATATCTCAAAAAACAAACGAGATATTCAAAATTTTGTTTTTTATGAAAAATTTGAGATATCAATATCTCAAAAACTAAGAAAGATTGAAAAATGCGGTTTTTTTGAGTTTGATAGAGAATTCTGCACTGATTCAGAATTGGTTTGAATTTTGAAAATATATCAAAAAACAAACGAGATATTTAAAATTTTGTTTTTTTATGAAAAATTTGAGATATCAATATCTCAAAAACTAAGAAAGATTGAAAAATGCGGTTTTCTTGAGTTTGATAGAGAATTCTGCACTGATTCAGAATTGGTTTGAATTTTGAAAATATCTCAAAAAACAAACGAGATATTTAAAATTTTGTTTTTTTATGAAAAATTTGAGATATCAATATCTCAAAAACTAAGAAAGATTGAAAAATGCGTTTTTTTTGAGTTTGATAGAGAATTCTACACTGATTCAGAATTGGTTTGAATTTTGAAAATATCTCAAAAACCAAACGAGATATTCAAAATATTGTTTTTTTATGAAAAATTTGAGATATCAATATCTCAAAAACTAAGAAAGATTGAAAAATGCGTTTTTTTGAGTTTGATAGAGAATTCTGCACTGATTCAGAATTGGTTTGAATTTTGAAAATGTCTCAAAAAACAAACGAGATATTTAAAATTTTGTTTTTTTATGAAAAATTTGAGATATCAATATCTCAAAAACTAAGAAAGATTGAAAAATGCGTTTTTTTTTTAGTTTGATAGAGAATTCTGCACTGATTCAGAATTGGTTTGAATTTTGAAAATATCTCAAAAAACAAACGAGATATTTAAAATTTTGTTTTTTTATGAAAAATTTGAGATATCAATATCTCAAAAACTAAGAAAGATTGAAAAATGCGTTTTTTTTTTGAGTTTGATAGAGAATTCTGCACTGATTCAGAATTGGTTTGAATTTTGAAAATATCTCAAAAAACAAACGAGATATTCAAAATTTTGTTTTTTTATGAAAAATTTGAGATATCAATATCTCAAAAACTAAGAAAGATTGAAAAATGCGTTTTTTTTTTGAGTTTGATAGAGAATTCTGCACTGATTCAGAATTGGTTTGAATTTTGAAAATATCTCAAAAAACAAACGAGATATTCAAAATTTTGTTTTTTTATGAAAAATTTGAGATATCAATATCTCAAAAACTAAGAAAGATTGAAAAATGCGTTTTTTTTGAGTTTGATAGAGAATTCTGCACTGATTCAGAATTGGTTTAAATTTTAAAAATATCTCAAAAAACAAACGAGATTTTCAAAATTTTGTTTTTTTTTATGAAAAATTTGAGATATCAATATCTCAAAAACTAAGAAAGATTGAAAAATGCGTTTTTTTTTAGTTTGATAGAGAATTCTGCACTGATTCAGAATTGGTTTGAATTTTGAAAATATCTCAAAAAACAAACGAGATATTCAAAATTTTGTTTTTTTATGAAAAATTTGAGATATCAATATCTCAAAAACTAAGAAAGATTGAAAAATGCGTTTTTTTTGAGTTTGATAGAGAATTCTGCACTGGTTCAGAATTGGTTTGAATTTTGAAAATATCTCAAAAAACAAACGAGATATTCAAAATTTTGTTTTTTTATGAAAAATTTGAGATATCAATATCTCAAAAACTAAGAAAGATTGAAAAATGCGTTTTTTTTGAGTTTGATAGAGAATTCTGCACTGATTCAGAATTGGTTTAAATTTTAAAAATATCTCAAAAAACAAACGAGATATTCAAAATTTTGTTTTTTTATGAAAAATTTGAGATATCAATATCTCAAAAACTAAGAAAGATTGAAAAATGCGTTTTTTTTTTTGAGTTTGATAGAGAATTCTGCACTGATTCAGAATTGGTTTGAATTTTGAAAATATCTCAAAAAACAAACAAGATATTCAAAATTTTGTTTTTTTATGAAAAATTTGAGATATCAATATCTCAAAAACTAAGAAAGATTGAAAAATGCGTTTTTTTTTAGTTTGATAGAGAATTCTGCACTGATTCAGAATTGGTTTGAATTTTGAAAATATCTCATAAAACAAACGAGATATTCAAAATTTTGTTTTTTTATGAAAAATTTGAGATATCAATATCTCAAAAACTAAGAAAGATTGAAAAAAGCGTTTTTTTTTGAGTTTGATAGAGAATTCTGCACTGATTCAGAATTGGTTTGAATTTTGAAAATATCTCAAAAAACAAACAAGATATTCAAAATTTTGTTTTTTTATGAAAAATTTGAGATATCAATATCTCAAAAACTAAGAAAGATTGAAAAATGCGTTTTTTTTTGAGTTTGATAGAGAATTCTGCACTGATTCAGAATTGGTTTGAATTTTGAAAATATCTCAAAAAACAAACGAGATATTCAAAATTTTGTTTTTTTATGAAAAATTTGAGATATCAATATCTCAAAAACTAAGAAAGATTGAAAAATGCGTTTTTTTTGAGTTTGATAGAGAATTCTGCACTGATTCAGAATTGGTTTGAATTTTGAAAATATCTCATAAAACAAACGAGATATTCAAAATTTTGTTTTTTTATGAAAAATTTGAGATATCAATATCTCAAAAACTAAGAAAGATTGAAAAATGCGTTTTTTTTGAGTTTGATAGAGAATTCTGCACTGATTCAGAATTGGTTTGAATTTTGAAAATATCTCAAAAAACAAACGAGATATTCAAAATTTTGTTTTTTTATGAAAAATTTGAGATATCAATATCTCAAAAACTAAGAAAGATTGAAAAATGCGTTTTTTTTGAGTTTGATAGAGAATTCTGCACTGATTCAGAATTGGTTTGAATTTTGAAAATATCTCAAAAAACAAACAAGATATTCAAAATTTTGTTTTTTTATGAAAAATTTGAGATATCAATATC